>LPNX010412459.1:638948-656669 GCA_001517045.1 Pseudotsuga menziesii | reverse complement strand
CTTCCTCCAAAATTAATCAATATTATTTTATTATTTTAACTATTATTTTATTATTTTCCTTAGGAGGCCCATTTTAGACCCCAAAATTCCTCTAATTCTTAGTCGCCTTACCTAGGTATTGTAGGGGGTGCTTGCATAGGTTACTCTATAAATTTCCTAGCCAAGTAGGGGTCAGACAACACAATCGCTTTACACATTGAAGCTAAGGGCCGCTATAATTAGTTACAAATCTCTACTTGTAGTGTATGGGAGTATCCAACCTCTATTATGTGATACATACCTACTACATTAGAGATATCACTTATCCTCACTATTGGATTGTTTTCATCTGACCTAGTTTCACTTAAGGGTGTGCTCTATATGCGCTAGTTGGATTTAGGGATCATATTTATTTGAGTCCTTTTATTTGTGGTTCATCATGGATCAATTTTAATCGTCATGTTGATCTTGATTTTTAGCTGGATTACTGCCTTGTTATCATTCACCTCCTCTTCATCAAAGGATTAGACACTCTAGAAGGCCTCTTGTCCATATAGGTTCCCACACAGTTCTTACCATGAGTACCACTTCAAAACCCCCAGAGTTCCCTCTGCCTCCATCATCTGGAATGGGGGGAGAATCCTTTGAGGTTCCTCCTTCATCTACTATATGGATTCTTAAGACTCCAGTTTACACTGACCCTCATGCAGATGGTCCTTCCCATACTACATGACCATAGTTATCAAACTTTACGGCAGTCCACTGAAACTTTTCCTTAGGAAGGTCAAGTGTCGAGACTCAGTTAGTTCCCTCTAGCACAACTCCTTTTATGTTTGGAATGCCAGATATCACTACTAGTATTCCATCACCCACCCCAAGTTCTAGTGTAAACCCTGGTTTTGGATTTGGTGGCATGACATCCCCTTACCTTGAGCATATATTCAAAAAATTTCATATTCCACCTTCTATTCCATTTGTGGGGGGATTTTCACTTCCTTCATCTGGTCTTAACACCATTATTTTTTCCCATGGGGTGGTAGTGGATACATTAGCATTGGGTGTACAAATTACATTCCTTCCTATCTCCCATCATCCACTGCAAATATTCCTTCGAATTCCTTTCTTATGACAAACCCTCCCTATGTATCACACATTCCCTTGGGGATATATGATCCATTTAACTATGTTGTTCCCTTTCCAACTGGTTCAATTGTGTTTGGAGGTTACTTACCTCCCTAGATGTCCAGGGGTTAACTGATCTATTAGTCCTATAACTATGGTTACATGGTTCCTCCTTCTCAGGGAATACCTGAATATCAAATTCATGTGTATCCTTATATGGGCCATATGGGAGATGGCTTCTATCATATTGGTCAAGGAATTTGACTTTATTAGAATCAACCCTATGTGAACCAACCTTTACAAGGAGAATGAAACAAAGTAGAACATCCTAGGCTCCTCTTTTTAGCCACTTCGAATCTTCATGACCCATTGAAACTTACCAATGAAGCAGTGTGTCATGATCCAATGTGGTAAGTTGTTCCTTTCAAACTTCCTTCAGATATTCTGAAGTTTGAGGGAAAGAATGGTGAGGACCTGGTGATCATGTGACTACATTAAACCCTTGGTGCTCTTCGAATTGATTGAACAATGATTCTATTTGAATGTGATTGTTCCAACACACCCTCACGGGTTATGTCGCAAAATGGTATAAAGAGTTTCTTGGGAGCACATATTGGACTTTCAATTATTTAGCCTTGGTCTTCCTCGACCACTTTTAGCTCTCAGTGCATTATGATTCTGGTACCGAGCTCTTGTTGACATTTCAGCAAGATAAATCCATCCATATATCTGATCACATTTAAGAGTGGCGTAGACGAAAGCGATTGATCAAGGACAAAATTACACCTGAATTTTTGTTGGAATGGTTCCTAAATTCTTTATTACCGTACATCGTGAAGCATGTTTCAAGGTCTGGAGTGACTACCAAGGAATAATATATATATATATATCTTAGTAGTTAGAATTGATTTACATCGAGTCTGGGATTCTTTATGAAATTATCCCTGACACTTCACTATCAAACATTGATCCTAAGTTCAAACTAGGGTCGCATGTCGATGGAATTATTGGCTTTGTAAGTACCAAAGTCATGGACCAACTTATAACTCAAATGAAAAAATAAATTATTAACCAGTCTGTAGCTGGACAAGCTTCGGCCTCATCCACTACCACCCAATCGACGAATGTACTTTATATTGATTCGTTGAACCATAAGGGTAACCAACAACCCAGACATAATATAAATAAGGGAAGAAATAATAAATAGGGTGGGAATAGAAAGAAGAACCAAAACGATGAAAAGAATGATGAGAATGCTGGGGGGGACAAGAAACCTAAGAAGAAGGTCAAATTCCCTTGAAATTTGAATGGGGGAGACCACCTCACCTACTTGTTCCCTCGAATTAAAGATTCCTCAAAGTTCATCACACAAATCCCAACTATGTTGATTGATGGCTCTTCCTAATAATTAGAATATGGATTCTAGGACCTCGACCACTGGAAATAGTTTTGGTGGGAATCAAAACCCTCGATATATGGAAGGTGGTAATGGTTGTATCAACATGATGTCATATTCCAACATTGTGACTCATTCACAAGACTATGGTCCATCACAACCCAACATGGGTAAAGAGCCTACACCTCCTGAAATTCCTTTGCAGGTCGATAATACTGAATTTATACCATGCATACCAAAAGGGGTCTTAAATAGTTTCGGAAACAATCCTAATGCCCAAGTTTCCCAACATTATTCAATCATTGAGGATTTGGGTCGGATTCTTTTTGCATTGTCAACTCTTGAAGTTATTCATAATTGTCCTTCGCAGAGGAAAGCGTTGTTAGCTACTCTTGGAGTAGCTAACTTGAATGGATCCACTGTGGTTAGATTTGAGAATCACGATTTCTAGACTCGCTTTCCTTATCACATGGATTTTCAAGTCCACGTGGATTGTTTGAATAGAACTATTAAACACACAGTTGTTGATGAAGTCACTGCAACCTCTGTGATGTATTTACCTTGTTGGAAAGACCTTGGCTCCCCCGTGTTGTACAAATCCATGACTATGTTGACAAACTTTGATGGATGTATGTTCAGAACACATGGCATTATTCCCTCTCTTCAAGTCCAATTTGGATAAATATTGTGTCAGTCTAAGTTGAGGTGGTCTATGTGCCCCTCGACTACAATATTTTACTAGGTCGAAACTAGATTTACGCTATGAAAGCAATTGTATAATCTATATTTCGTGTTGTTTTCTTACGTTACAAAGATAGGATAGTGAGAATCTATCAATTGTCATTTGATAATCTAGGTTCAACTGCATTAGAAGGTCCTACTATCCTGACCATTGATAATTCTCAGTAAAAAACTAAGAATGTTGGTGTTGAAATATCTCTGCCATTGATAGGAACTTTTAATATTTTGGCACCAATTTTAGCTATCGATTTTGCTCCTAGTGGTGCTTCACTACCATTGATTTTGGTCCCATTTTTCACAAATTATTTGTATTACCCATGGACTCTTCCTTCTCCAAGCAATTCAAATGAGGACCTTATACTTACCAGGGTAGAAATTTCGTTGTCTGCAACATAGACTGCTTATCAAGTCGTACTTAATCTTACTATGGACAATGATCCTTCCCCTTCAAGAACGAAGGAGGAAGATATATTTATTCTACCTACTTAGGTGGTCATTTCATCATGCTCACATGATTTCCTCAATGACATTTTTCCTTCATACGAAGTTATTCTTGAGGACATGGTTGGTCCAAAACAACCTTGGGAGGATATGCATCATCGATCTTACTTCCTCTCGGATCTCGAATGGATCGAGCATGATTACTTTAGAACAATCTTAAGTGAGAATGTTGGAACATGGAAATTATATCTCTAACTATTCCTATCAATATTTCTCAGATTCCTCATAAAATTGAGAACGTTTACATCAGTGCTAATTGCTCACCCGATGAAATCAAAATATACACCGAGATTTTTAAAGAATTTTGTGATGTATTTTTTTGGTCGTATGATGAAATGCAAAGGATTGATACCCACATTTTTTAACATGAAATAAAAACCTATGCAAATGCTAAACATGTTTGGCAATGCTTATGTGCGATGAACCCTCATCAAGTGCCTTCTATTAAGGCTGAGATAGAGAAATTGCTTAAAGTTGGATTCATTTCTCCGGTTCCCTTGACTAAATGGGTGTCCAACCCCATTCCTATAGATAAGAAACAAGGGACTATCTGTTTATTTACCGAATTTAGAGACTTGAATAGGGATTTCTTGAAGAATAATTTCCCCATGCCATTCATTGATTAGATTTTGGATGAGTGTGCGGGAAGTGAGGTTTTCTCATTTATGGACTCCTTTTCAGGATACAATCAAATCCAAATTAAACCTGAGGATCAACATAATACTGCATTTATATTTCCATGGGGTACCTTTGCATCCCAAAAAATTCCTTTCGGCCTAAAAAATTTTGGACCTACTTTTTAGTGAGCCATGACCTTCTCCTTTCATAACCTCAAACACATTATTGAAGTTTATTTGGATGATTTAGCTGCTCACTCTTGTTCGAGGGTTGATATGAATTTATGTGAGAATGAAATGAAAGAGCATATATATATTCACATACATAGATATATGGCAATAAGCACAGTGATACAGTAAACTCAAATTCTATTAAATGAATGAAATGGAACAAGCCATAAAACAAAAGCAGCTAGAATGGTGGTAGTTGTATCTCTAAGAAGAGATGTGGTGGCTACGCTAACTCATGACAAGATGAATAGAAAAGGATGTTGAAGGTAATTTTATCATAAATCCTTGGAGAGGTGTAAAACCCTAAACCCAAACCTAAGAGATAAATAGCCATAAATTTTGCATCCCCAAGGTGGTTAATTGAATAGTCAACTTCTCAGGGTCATAACGTTTGCATACAATATATGTTTTGGATGTTCAATAGCCTGTTTGAAATATCTATCTGAAATTTAAATATTTCAAATGGATTTATATGAATGCTATTGGAAACCATCCCCCACCCCAATATCCAAAAAATGTCATTTAGGACCTCAAAATGATGGAAAAAGTTTGGGACCCGAAAAAACGTATAAAATTACAAGAAAATTGTCAAAAGGAAAAATTGTTTTGAGCCAATGGAATAGGTGGGTGTCCACCTATAACCATATGGATCAGTCCTCCCAAATTAGGAAGCAATGGTATCCATTATTTTGAGTGCCCCCATTAAATTTGGAAACTTATATTGAACTTGACTCATGGTGAGCCACTTGCTTTGGTGGAGGAGTCACCCTACTTTGAGAACTCGATATATTTGGATATTCTACTAGTAGTTTCCTTTAACATGTGTGTCCATAATCTGATCAATGGTTTCTTGTTCCATTTAGTCATGATTAATATTTATAGGTGTTAATTGTTTTTCCACCTCTGAGGTGTCCAATAGTGGTGCAAAATATGGTCAAAGGAGCTCCACAATGAATACTGGGTGCAGGCCAAGGTATGGAGGAATGCTTAATTTGAAGGCAGTGTCGCAAAATTCCTTGGTGATGGTGTATGTCCCACATTGAAGTGGGAAAATATTGTGATGGGGTCTTGTGAGCCTCTCTTTCTGCAAATGCAACCAAATCTTATTCCCAACCTAGAAATTGTGTGGAACTTGTTGTTGCTCATGTCGTTGCTTGTATTTAGTATTGGCCTTTTCCAAAATGTCATGGACCTGTTGGTGGATGTGTTGGATTCATTCAAAAAATATTGTGGCCTTATCAGCCTCATCCTGAGCATGTGAATATTCCTTCTGTGTGGATGTAAGGGGCAGAGATACATCAATTGGGGCCAGTGGTTGGAAATTCAGACACACTTCAAAAGGGATATGACTGGTAGAGCTATGAAGAGATATGTTATAGCTATGCTAAAATAAAAAAGGATATCATCCCATGTGTGGGGATGCTTACAACTATACATTCTCAAAATATGCATAATCATTTGGTTGACTACCTTTGTTTGTCCATCTGTCTAGGGGTGGAAGCAAGTCGATTTGGTGAGCTTGGTATCCATCAAATGACCATAGAATATACTAGAAAGTGATCAGGAACATGTTGTCCTAATATGAAATGATAGTCTGTGGCAACCCAAAATGAACCCAAACACGCTCAAAGAAGATCTTAGTAGTGGATTCAACAAAGATGCTCTTCTTGCAAGGTATCAGAATGGCCATCTTAGAGAACCGGTCCATGACCAAAAACAAACAATCATTACCATTCTTAGTTGAAGGTAGTACTAACATTCAATCCATGGAGATGGATTACCATGGCCCATTCAGAGCGGTTAGGGGGTTGTACAACCCTTTCTTTTTTACAACTAGTTTCATGATGGCATAGGCAGTGCAGGATCTGATATATCAATAGATGTCTTGTCAAAGTTTGGGACAATAAAAATACTTCTACAAGACTACCACTTTATTCTCAGTCCAAAATTTCCTTGCCATCCAACTGGAATGTTCTTCCTACATCATCTTCACACTCTCTCTTGAAGGAACACAGAGATGGCCCAAGTGGCATAGCAATCTTTCCTAACTATGAAAGTATAGCACTAGTGTACCTGCATGCAAGGATTGATAGATGGCAGTGAAATCATGATCACTTTCATATAGTTGAGTCCACCCAAAGGTATCATGGTTGCAATAGTTTAGCACCATGGTTAATGCTACTACTAGACATTGATTGAGGAAATTAGTGACCTGATTGGTTATGCTTTTCTTATATTTAATGTTCAGGTGGAACTGTTGCAAGTAAGTGGACCACTTCTGGTGGCAGCCATTTTGTAAATTTCCTTGGATTTTCCACTGGTGTACCTACACACAAGGATTGGTAGATGGGATCAAACTCGTGATCATTTTCATATAGTTGAGTCCACCCAGATCAAGTCTCGTGGCTGCAACAGTTGAGAACCATGGTTAATGTTGTTATTGTAGGTTGACTGAGGAAATCAATGACTCGATTGGTGCTTCCCTTCTTATATTTAATGTTCAAGTGGAACTAATACAAGTAATTGGATGACTTATGGTGGCGTTCATTCTGTAACTTTCCTTGGGTTTGCATGAACTGCAAGGGCTTGTGATTAGTGTGGATGACTATTTCTTTTCCAAGGATGAAATTATTTCATTGGCGGAAGGCTTGGACAATGAAGTACATTTCCTTGTCATAGATGGGGTACTTATAGACTGTACCTGAAAGTGTATCACTCAGATATGCCACTTGATGGACATGCTAAGTGAGGACCACACCAATGGCATATACAGAAGCATGTGTCTTGATCTTAAAGGGTTGTTGCAGATCTAGTAAGGTAAGGACATGCACTGAACATAAGCACTACTTAAGCACTACTTCATCTCCTCAAATGTGTTTTGTTGTGACTTGGACCAGATGAAATTGGCCTGATATCTAGATTTGGTCACCTAGCTAATGGACCAAGCAATATTAGAGAATCTCAACAAAAATTTGTGATAGAAGTTTAAGGCCTAAGAAGCTGCAAATATTTGCAAGAGTTGTCGGGGTCAGAAAATTGTGAATGGTTTGGATATTGGTTGGATATACATGAACACCATGTTCGTCCACAATGTATCCTAGATATTGACCCTTTCCATACCAAATGAGCACTTCTCCAGATTGGCATATAACTTGTATTATCACAGGGTGCTAAGGACCTTGTGGATATGTTGCAAATGTTCTTCCCATCTTCTACTATATATGAGGATATAATTTAGATATATGAAAACAATGGAATTGGTGAATGGATGTAGAATGTCATCCATCATCCTCATGAAGGTTACTAGAACATTAGTCAAGTTGAAAGGCATGACTGACCACTCAAAACATCCTTCCCAATATTTGAAGGCGGACTTCTAGACATCGGTATGCTCAGTTGGCACTTGATGATAGTCAAACTTCAGGTCAATATTGTTGAAATACTTGGCCCCATTGATTTGGTCAAGGAGGTCATTGATATAGGGAATGGGATACTGATTTTGGATTGTGATCTTGTTTATATCTTGGTAGTCGATATAAATTCTCCATGTCCCACCTTTCTTCTGAACCAACACAATTGGGATCCCACAAGGTGAGGAAATGAGTCGAATGTGCCCCTTTTGGATTAACTCTTAAATATGGAATTTGATTTCTTCATTCTCCATGAGGGAATGCCTATATAATGGTCCACCAGGTAAAGGTGCACTAGGGATCAAATAAATGGAATGCTTGACCTGACAATGTACTAGAAACCCGACATGTGTGTTGAAGATGCCTTTGTATGATTTCACGATCTTTTACACTTGTTTCTGTTACATAAATGGGTTTTGTGTGGAGGCAATGGATGTTTTTGTGATATTTTGTTCACCCTCAGAATGAACCATGAAGAGTATGAATTTCCCTATATGGGATATTACCTTCCTGCACTGCTTCGTTATGATGAGAGACACTGCAGTAGTAGAAAGTGTCTCTGATATCCTATAGAGTTTATGTACCAAATTAATAATGACACTACAAGGGTTAGACTCATACACAACATGAAGTTTCAACATATATGGTTTTCCTAATAGAACATCTCAAACTTCAAGAGGGATACATAACACATTACCTCATTTTCGAAGATCTTGATGCCATAGGATATGTGACATTGTTGACTAACACAGATGCATCATCCATGGCTCATCCAACCAATGTTGTAGGGTTGGGTATGTGGAACCATCTGAAGCTTCAATATCTTGATGACCTCAACCAAGATGAGGTTCTTCTAACTACCATTGTAAAAAATGTATTGTAGCAGAGTCCCATGCACCCAAAGTTGCAAATGGAAGAGGCACTCCCCTTCCTCTACCTCCTCTTACTCTTCTGGTTGGATCTTTGTGGTTGTGATGGTGGCACTATGTTCTGCATCAATGATCTGCTTACCCCTTTTTTTCTTTTCATCAGGGTATGAGTTAGAGTTTGGATCCAAGGATTTTTTCTTAAAAAACAATGCTTATTTTGAGTGGCATTCATTTGTGTTGTGCCAGAGGCTTTTGTGGAACTCGCACCACTTTTCGGTGTCCTTCTTCGATTTCCCATTACCCTTCTTTGCCTGTGGCCTGGACTAGTTTTCAATACTTTTTCCATCCTTTCTCTTTCCTTTGGGTTGTGAATTAGGGCCACTTTTTACCAGCTTCTGCTGTTGATTTGCAGATCCAAAATCCCCCTTATTCTTTTGCTTAAAATTTTGCTCGATCTTGACGACATATCGATAAGCTACTCCTAGTGAGGATATGTCTAGGAAATCCATATTCGACTAAATGTACCTGTGCATGAGACTAGATTACTTTGTAACCAACTTTCACTCAAAGTATATAATACCCATATTTGAGCGTAGGGTATGGAATATATTGGTATACCCCGACATCGTTTGGTCTCTTTCCTAGCACAATGTCATCCACTGGGTGTATTGGTCATTATAGTTTTCGAGAAGGGAGAATTACTCTTTGACAGCATCGATAAAAGATTCCCAAGTGGGTTAAGCATTGAATATATCAAATTCACCCCTCGCATGCCTCTTGTAGTACCTTTCCCACATGTCTTTGACATGGGGAAGGGACTTAAAGACCGCAAAGGTGATCTTTTGACTGTTGGAAAAATTTTGAACAGAGAAGCAACCCTCTAACAGACTCAACCATTTTTCCAAAGCATCTGCATATATATTTCCTTCAAATAAGGGAATGTCAAAGTTAAATTGTACCTTGAAAATATTCACACCCCTGAAATGGCCGCTTGTTGAAGGTGCATCTACCGCCATCAACATTCTTTGAAGGATCTAGGCGATGTCATTCTTCATCTCGTTCCTCTATCGTGGGATGAATTCCTAAAGCAACAGTTTAATAGGATCTCCTACTCCTCCATCCCTCTTTTCTTCTCCCTCCATGTGAGGATTCTTGGGACAATGAGAGGCATTTTCCCCAATCTCAACTAGTTCGAGACCCAACTCTCGATATTCAAATCTCATTAGGGACATGCACTGAGAAACTACAAGAGAAGAAATATCTGATACCACTGATCTAGATTTATGTGAGAACAAAATGAAAGAGCATATATATATTCACATACGCAGATATATGAAAATAAATATCATGATACAGTAAAATCATATTCTATTAAATTAATGAAATAGAACAAACTATAAAAAAAGAAGTTATAATGGTGGCAAATGTATCTCTAAGAAGATGTGTGCCATCTACTCTCACTCGTGATAAGATAAATACATAAGGAGGCTGGAGGGCCTTTTATTATAAAGCCTTGGAGAGGTAGAAAACCCTAAACCTAACCTAATGAAATGAATCGTCACAAATTTTGTTTCCCCAAGGTGGTTAGTTGAACAATTAACTTCTCGAGGTCATAAATTTTTCATACAATCTCTGTTTGGGGCACTCGATATCCCGTTGGAAGTTGTACCCGGGATTTACAACTTTTTACAAGGGAAAAGGTGTGTTGTTGGAATCCTTTTGGCCCTCTGTATCACCAAAAAACATCGTTCAGGGCCTCAAAACGACACCAGAAGTTTGGGACCCAAAAAAACATATACAATTACAAGAAAATTGCCAAAATGAAAAATTGTTTTGAGACAGTGAAATAGGTGGTTGGCCACCTATACCCATATGGATCAAGGGTGGATTATCCCAATCATTTTTGTTTGTTATTTGAAATATGTTGTCATTATAAAATTCATTTGAATCCTCAAAAGTTCATCTAAGGAGGGGATTAGGGTAGATCCTTTAAAGGTTGAGGAAATATTATGATTGTATCCCCCATGCCTAATTAGACACCTTCAGAGTCTCCAAGGGATGTCTAATTTATTACATCAATTTGTTTTCAACTATGTCAATTTGACCAAGGGATTTATGCATTTGTTGATGAAGGATACTCTGCTCATATGGGATTAGAAAGCTCATGAGTCCTTTGACACTCTTAAGAAATCCTTTGCAACAGCCCCTATGCTTATTCCACCTGACTATAGCATGTATTTATTGTTATATATGTTTGTGTCTCAAGAGAATATTAGTATGGTTCTGGTTCAAGAGTATGATGAGCTCCATGAGAATGCTATTTATTATCTTAGTTGGAATTTTGTTGATGCAGAAATCCCATACACTCATATGGAGAAACTAGCCTTAGCGAATGTTCATGCAGTCCAACATTTGACACACTATATCTTACTTCTCCAAACTTCTATTATAACTCATATCCATTTGTTTCAATTCATCATGAATAGAATGTTGATTGGGGGGAATATAATAAATGGATTGTTATCTTGCAAGAATTTGACCTCAAATACGTTTTGACAAAATCAAAGAAGTCCTTAGTATTTATTGAGCTGATATCAAATCTCCCTAGTTTGGATGAAGATATGATTCATGAGGAATCATTTGTGGATGCGCACATTTTTCTCATTTCTTCTACAAAACCTTGGTATGGCGACATTATCATCTATCGTCAGACTTTCAATAATCCCCCTCATATATTGAGGGATGAGCATCGACACTTGTGTCATAACTCTAAGAACTATCTCATTATCGGTGACACTTTGTATCACCATGGGTTGGATTACATTTTGCATCGCTTTTTGACCCACGATGAGGTTGAGGTCATTTTGAGAGATTTCCATGGTGAGGCATGTGGTGGTCATTTATCTGGGCTTGTTACAACCCAAGAAAATCTAAGAGTAGGTTATTATTGGCTGACTGACTTTAAAGATTGCATTAATGCGGTCAAGTGAAGTCACCCTTGACAGTTGTTCATGTGGAACATGTGCTTGCATCATGTCCTGTTATACCTAATTATCACCATCGGTCCCTTCACCAAGTGGGGGTGGATTTTATGGATTGCAACCCAACATCCACTGCGGGGGACCATCACACTTTTGTGGTTGTGGATTACTTCATGAAATGGGAAGAGGATATACCTACGATGAAATCTAATGGTGATACGGTTTCTCACTTCATATTCAATCAGATTATCATTTGGTTCAGAGTCCCGAAGGAGCTTGTCACTGACCATGGCAGGCACTTTTAGAATAAAATGATGGAATAACTAGCTTTGAAATTGGGTTATAAGAACGAGCACTCTTCTTCTTACTATCCCCAAGCGAATGGCCAGGTTAAGGAATTTAAAAAATCCCTTAATGCTATTCTACAAAAAACCATCAAACAAAGAAAAATTAATTGGCATATCATGCTATACCCTACTTTGTGAGCTTATCAGAACGTAGTTAAGACTACCACTGAATTTCCCCATATAAACTAGTACATGTGGTGGAGTTGATTTTACCGGTTGAATGCAAGATCCCTTCATTGAAGTTAGCCATGGATTTTTTACCTGACACTTCTGATATTAGTACCACTTTATGCATGCATTATGCATAGTGCAAACCCGCTTCTTACTGTCACAGAACCATCTTATTGATACTACAAGTTACATTACATAAGTGGTAGAGATTTCCTAATCATGGGTGCCCTAAATAGATATCACTTTTTCATTCGATGCACATGCTGAGCATCCCCCCTTTAGGTCTGGGAGTCCCTTGTAGACCCACCATGCCTTTAAATAAGAACCTCATACTCTCTTTACATTTTATGTCAGCCCTATCCTATACAGACTCCTGTTTTATCAAGTTGCAATTGCATTGCATTTGTCTGCTTTCCATATTGAGCTTAGAGTCGGCTCCTTGCTTCACTTTTATAATCCATATAGCCCTATATTGCCTTAATTCTAGCCAAGAAGAGCCTCTCAATTATCTTTTGGATCTTGAGTATTCCATACTTGGAGGATACATACCCTCGAGTGTCCTTATACTGCACATGTTTCGTTGCAATGAGCATAGGTATGTTCCATTATTTGCAACTAGTTTTCTTTCCCGCGACACTTGTTTCCTCCTTGTTGTACTATAAGAAATTTTACTCTTTGTAATTTGTACCTTGATTCTCATTATCATTATCAGTGAGATGTCTCACGTCTATTAACAATGTACACCAATGACTGGTAATCATGTGATGGTCCATGATGTTTGACCTCAACACCTTTATTCACGTGATGGGACAAGTACTAGCAGTGATTTGTGTCGAATACCTCGTAGTTTGGCGGCATACCATATATGTTACTTCCTTGATCATGTCAGTATTTATGAGATTCCAGTTCTCATGCCAAATTTCAATGTGTCTTCTTATGTACCATATGTATTCATTTAGTATGTAGACCATACTTCACTGTATATTGTATGTGGTTATGACCATTCATGACATATGTCTATTATTCCTATTCATGGACATTGTACTGATATGTATCTAGGACTAGTATGTATACTTCATATCTGTAGTCATATGTAGATATTTATCATTTTATTATACTATTGTCTGGTTCTTCCACATGGTTTTTCACTACTACACTCCTAGGAATATTTGTATTCCAGCCATCATGTACCCCTATGAACTCACACATTCTAAGGCATCTTTTATAGAATGATTTTCCACACCTGATACATCATGCTTTGATGACCTTTCCCTATCCCTATGCATACTCACTATACCCCATTTACTCACCATAGCCCTGATGCTCCAATTTAACCCTATAAAAAATATTTTTGAATATACATGTGGGTCACAAGTCTACATCTTGTGTATACACAACTTGCACCACTTTCACTCGTGTACATCGTGTTTTATGCTCAAAAATAAAATAAAAAATATTTGGAGTTTTCCCCATCAAGTAACGAATGATTTGATCCTTGGCCTTCCATATGCCGAGAAACGCTCTAATTCGACCGTTCACTTCCTATTGAGGGGCTATATATTGAGATATTGTGAAGCATGGAGGAGGAGAATTTTGGAGACTTTAGAGATTATAGCGAAATTTTGCTCCATTATTGTATGCTTGAGTGTACATCCCTTTGTCCTTGAGGAATCCATTAGTGCTCTTTCCCAACATTTCCTTTGTATTTTTGAGCTTTCCATTGCATGGAGGATTGAAGTGGTGGAGACCCAGGTGGAGGGACTCAGTTTCTCAGTTTCAACGAGGTGCCGACAAAGGTTTTCATTTGTATCTATGTTTACATTAATAGAAATATCATTTTCTCGTCCAATTTCATGTGTAATTATGAATATTTGTATCCATGGTAGTAATTGATTTGTATACATGTTTAAATTGAATATGCTATATTAGACACTAAGACATTATATAGCATGCTTGTATATATCTTTGTTGTTGAGGATGAAGTGTAGGGACAATTTTTGATCAAGATCTCAATGAGGATCTTCTTCGAATGTCCAGTTGAGTTACAATTCTTATCCCTTAGTGTTTAGTTTCTTTTATGTATCTAGCATGCTGGAGAATGGATTGATTTCTAGTGTCATATTGTTTGTTGTGGTCCACCCATATCCATAGGAATTTTTTCTCCGTGACACCACCGAATACAAATAATTTCCATTGATGTACATACATTATTTGAAGAATTGGGAAGCAAAACGACTTCCTGAAATAAACATAGATTTCAGTATTAATGGAAGAACATATCGAATTGCTCCATCTACTTTGCATATGGTCTAGGGATATTTACAATGGAAAAATTGAAGGTTCTGAATAATAGTGAGTTTGAACTAATGTATTATGTTGGATCAACCTATGATTATGCACATTGGGGTAGACTAACAAGATATCTAACCAGTATCACCATGTATGGATTTTTTGAAAAATATAAAAAAATGAAAGAAAACAATCAGGATAAAGGATATTCCATCTATATTGATGGAAGACCCAAATATTGAGGAAATATTGTTGGTTTTATAACCAATACTCATCCTGGAAACACAAACATGCTACCCAATTGTGTGTTTTTCAAGTGTGAGGAAAACAAAGTTGTGGTCACTACAATAAATTCAATACATGTAGGAAAGGATTTTTTGCTCAATTATAATTTGAACATGATCTAGGAATCATGTAAGCATCCTTACACACTCATGTACATTATTTGCTAAAATGCATGTATATTAGATGTTCATTAGTTTTTGTCATATATTTGTTTTTGTCGTAATTTGGATGAGCTTGCAGCCAAATTTGGATAAATGGTTAACATATTTTCATTTATGTTTTAGGTTGATTGGGGGAAAAGAATCAGACATGGTCATGTGAGATAAGATATGGTGATTTATATTTTTTTATTGCATTCCATATTGTTTATTTTTATTCCAACATAGAGTTCATTGTTCCATAATTTATCATTATTACATTAGATGAGCATTTGTAGACTCCTACGTCAATTCCTAATCCTAATCAAGATGACATCAAGATTCCAATAGTTGATGATCCTCTAGTAGCTAGTAGGAAAAATATTAAAAACATAGCCACCGAACTAGCAAAATTGATGGGTGGTGAAGATACACCAGAAAAAGACAAAAGCTTCCAATACTTGGTGGCTTGGATTCATAAGTACAACGTATGTTTTTGAAAGTCATATTTCATTTCTTCATTTAAATAACACACAATATTTTTTTAAGCAAATACAAGATCTTTACTTGGTGAATTATATTTCCATAGTCATTATTGAGAGAAGAAGAGTCCAGTGTAGGGTGTAGCAGACATCCATCTACGCTTAGACCCTCTACTCCAATTGCACATGGTTTTGGAGCCTCTACTCCTAGTATTTTTTGTTTTGGCCTAGATTCTACACCTACTATTGGTGGGGGACAGTCCACGGCACCATCTATGTAGATGACCCCTGGTTATACTGCTAATGTGCCTCAATCATCAAGGGTTGAGATGATCCCCAAGACACCAAACTTAGTCATCAAGTGCTTTGGGAAATTACAAGCATCTTTACAGGTGGACCATAATTTGGTTATGGTAAAGGTTCCAAAACTACATGGTAATTAATTACTTCCAATCCATTGGAATAATTATTTTTTATAAAATGAATAGTATTGTTAGATTCATTGTATCCATATAATAAAAATATTTGGTTGCAATGTAGGAAATAACGTGTTCTACGATGACTTACAAGAAAAGGAATTTGATCTGTTTGCACCAACTATTAGAACAAGTTTTAAATATTAGAGAAATGACTTGAAAAAGGATTTGATGAAACACATGACCACATTGCCTGATCATGTATTCCATCAAAATTTGGTGCAATACATGGTAGGGAAGTGCTTGAAAACCGTGTAGGACAATTATTGCACTAATATCAGTTGATACCATGGTTATGAGAATCCTAGATTAGTTATAAAATGGGAGTGTCTTGCATTAATAAAATATGCTAAGGAGAAGAAGATGAGAAAACGAGGAACTTTGCCTCCAAGTGCAGCGAAAGCACCAAAGTAGATAAAGCAGTGTACCAAAGAATGCATTTATAATTTGCATATCACATTTGGCCATGATTTTTTAATCACATAAAAAACTCTACTACAATTTGTGTAGGCGCCAAGACACCTTGAAGGATACAGAATCTAGACTGGAGAAGAATGGCCAACGCAAGCTTGTCCGGGGGGGCTATGTTAAAGTGAAGGCAAATATGTAAGTATGGAATTGTCGCTGTTGATTTTTCATTTGACGTACAAACTATTTCCTTACCTAAAGTTCTATTCTATGGGATATGTAGTCCATAGAATTTGGTGTTATGCCCTTAGACGATGAGCTCAAACTTGCCTTCTAGGAAGTTTATAGTTCCCTTATTGAGCTAAAAAAGTTCAGTACTTTCAACGAGGAGGTATACAAACTCATTGCAATCTTATTGAATACTTAATTACAAAGTATAAATTGACAACGTTCAATGAATAAACAAATTAAATGGTTATTCCAGGAAACACAACCTAATTTAGGTGGTCCTCATGAGCCACTTATAGATACCGAAGTTGGAACCTATCAACCAAAGGTTCCTCCTTCTACACCTATAGGTATTGTGAACTAGTTGAATTATAGAAATTGTTATTTCATTGGTTAATGCTTACCTTAGATAAGCTGATGAAAAAATTGTCTATTGAAATTGTAGATGTCATCAATCCTAATATTAAGGAACTCCATTTTAGGTGACATCTCTTGTAGTTTCCAAATCAGGACCCAACACCACAAGAAACTAGTGGGAATAGATTGACGGATTTGGGGCTAGTGAGAGACTTGTAGAATTCCTTCAAAATAGAAAAAAAAAAGCAAAGAAGAAGTAGGACAATAAACATTGGTCATTGTGGATGGCACAATAATTTTTTATTTTGTGGATCACATAACATTGGCATTGTGGATGGAATAATATTGATTTATGTATTTTATCATAATGTCAAATTTAACATTTCTAATTTAATGTTATTTGTATATACATTCCATGTGTGATTTAATTTGCAGTTTGTAATTTAATGTTATTTGTATCTAAATGTTATGTGGTAGTGTCTATGTTATTTGGATTTGCATCTTATGTTACAATGTGTTACAGTAAATATATTGGGCATGTCGAATGAGAGTGATGTGTCTCTGTTGGGGGGCAGCATAAGAGCTTACTTCTTCACGTGATTGGCCTTGTTTGGTAGAGAATAGATTATTCTCAAAACAAAAATAAGCTCATATGGTTATTTTCCTTTTGGTATTTTAAAATTATGGTACATGT
>LPNX010412459.1:549152-638134 GCA_001517045.1 Pseudotsuga menziesii | reverse complement strand
ATATATAGAGAGAGAGAGAGAGAGAGAGAGAGAGATTTATGTAGGTGTTCGCGATCAACATGAATGCAACTACAAACTTCAAAGATCACTACAAATATTCTCAAGGATTATAGTATGATTCTTCACACTTTTCTCTACAATGGATTATTTCATTATCCTTGGCATGATCTTGATTATGGTCCTTGGAATGATTGCACATTATATGGGTGCAATTTCATCAACATGAAACTTAACATAGCTATAAAAAAAACTATTAAATAAAATACTATCAATAAATAGCGACGTTGAAATTATTGACAATGAGGAAGATAGCCTTCCAAACCTAGTGCCTATACCTTCTTCCATCCTTGTTTCCATATATTAGTATTCATAAGATCTATTGCCTTAGCTAGTAGAGAAATACCAATATTTCTCAATCGCACTATTAGGTCTTATGGAAGATAATAATTCCATGCACTACCCATGTATGGGTCAAGCGCTAATCTCATCCTTTTTATATGGCCAACTATCTATGATTAACCTAAAGAAGGAAAACATATTGGCAAATCTATTCTAAATTCATTTCTCCCAATAAAAACAAACTCTAAATAGCAACAATTTTACTAGAAATAACTTCTCAAGCTTATTTAATTTGCAACACCAAACAACTTTTAAAGATGTCTGGATTATAATTTATAACACTTTCTCCAAACATACTAAAACACTTTGATGTTCTTATTCCAATTTGAGTTGTTAGATGATATTAATATTATGAATAGGAGATGGAGTATAAGTATACTTTTAAAATTAGTGCTTTAACGAGAATGGCCCTTGAACAATCATCAAGCAAATAGGAGAGAAGATGTTTAGGTTGGATCTACTAGTTTAAATGAGGTTTCATCCAATATTCATTGGGAATACCCTTAATCTCTACAATCCATCAATGTTGGACATAGATCAAGAAGAATATATCACAATTTCTCTTGAAAAATTGGTTGCAAAAGTTAGTGCAAAGTTGGAAGCGGATACATTCTAGAGTGCAAGGAATATGATGCCAAACAAGGAACCCTAAATCTTTACCAAGTGGACTAAAATGAAAATGTCCTAAAGTTGGAAAGTGGTAAGCCTAGATCATATTCAAGTGAAATTTATTCAACTAGCGAGGCAATTTTTGGGAACCAACAACTCCTAAATGGGATATTTTGATCCATAAAAGAGACATAGATTGAAATGTTGGCATTAGAGTGGCAATTCAATTATACTATAATATGCTCTTATACCATGTCACACAATTCCAATGTTCATGGTTAAACTATTTCATTAAGTACAATATTCATTAAGCACAAGTTTAACCATGAACAAAAGGCTATCTCTGCCACTATTTTGGGAGGCTAAGAGCACTATGATCTTGTTGATTCATGTTTAAGGAATAATCCCCTCACTCTACCTGTTGTTAACTTTCTTTAGAGTGTTAACCTTAATATTGAATAAAGGTAACTCTTGTGATCCTCATCATAAGATATGATTTACATCTTCATACTCGTGGATATTTTGATTGGATATACACACCTTTGTTTGATTGGAGATGATACTTCATGGCTAAGTTTATGTAATGGGTTGGAGGAGACTCACTTTTGTTTACTGGATGACCATGTTTCATGGTTTCTTTCTCCTCTCACATTACATACCTTCATTTGGTTGATCACTCCTTGGGTATCTATTAGTTTTATTGGATGACCTTGTTGCCTCGTCATGGTGTTGTATTGGTATATTTATCATGTCTATAAAGTGATACACATTTTTTCATGTTCTATCCCCCATAGGGATTGGATAATGGTAAGGTAGTGACATTACATCCTAGTGATTGTGCATACTAGTGTTATATTATTTGTTTCTCACTAAGAGGGGGTGTTCCACATGGTCCCATTTTCTTATGTTGTGATAATCATATAGGTTTCCTAGGTGATTATTTCCCTAGCATATGGGGTTTGTTTTACATGGGGATTGCACACTCACATGGTTGATATCACTCACTTGTGGATCAGTTAGCACAATGACCCTTTTTTGCATGGTTCCGACATGGTTTATTGGGCTATTTGTGATAGGAATTGATGTGGTGGGAGCCTCCCAATGTGAGGGGCTTAGGATATTTGAGGGTTATTAATATCCAATGCACTTTATTATGATGAATAATAACCCCCCAAAGGAACAATCCCTTTGTGCACAAATGGTGATGTTAATTTATACTTTCATACTTTTAGTGGCTATTTGCATGAATGTCTTAGATTATATTGATTATGTTCACACTTGGAAAGGTACAATATGATGTGGAGTATTGGATTAGGTGGAGCACTCATCCTCTTTGAAACATATTTCTAGGAATGGTTAAGATGGGGGTGGTTTTTACCCTTGGTTTTTCTTTCCAACACATTGTATTGCATTATTGTATGATTTGTTGGAGGGAATTTATTATTTATTGTACTCATATTCTTGGTTGACCACATATGTGAAGTTGGAACACTTCTATAGGGTGCACTCTCCTTTGGAATTATTCTATTATTGAGAAAGGTTACAAGTATAAACTAATACTTTAATATAAAAAATTAGTTGGCTAGGTAGATTATATTTTTGCTTGATACTTTTGCAAGAGATGATTGGAAGAGGAATTGAACCAGATTTGTGTAACTACACTACTCTAATTGATAGTTTCGGTTGCATGGGGTGGGTTGAGGATGTAAAGAGGTTGTTTCATGAAATAAAAGAATGGGGTTGTAAGGCATCATTTAATTTTTATAAGTCTCTCATATGTAATCTCAGAAAGAATGGTATTACGGTCTTAGCAAACAAATTGTCAAAAGAATTAAAAGTATGTAGTTATAATTTGATACATACCTAAGATTTTAAGTAAAGGTGTAGATAACATAATTTCTATATCAGTTACACACTGAAATTATTCACATGCCTTATTATTTTGATGAGATGTCTATTGATTTATTTTCTTGTCTTCATTTGTTATATGAAGTTTTACAAGACCCTTAAAATAAACCTCCATCCTATTACAAAATAAAACATGGTTACATTTAGTCTACCTATTGAAACTTACATATTTTCTTATAAATTTCATCAAAATGAGGTGAATGCAAGATATTGGGGAGGATAGAATGTAAAACATAAACTCTAATATATAGGTGTATTAAAAAAATGTACTTAATAGTTAACTTGTTAAATACATGTAAGTACCAAACCATGTTGATGCATATGACTAAGGGTTGAGAAAGTAGCACTCTCATGCATAGACTATGCAGAGTGTTGAGTTTTTAGGCTAGTGCAGTTCATTAGAATTTATTTAATTTCATCATTATATAAGCGTAATATGAATAATAATTGAACCATAAATCATATACATGTATGTTATAGTAAATGAAAATAATCACAAGAAGATAGACGAGCATAATAGAAACAAGATTTATCCCGGGAAACCTTTCCACATGAGTGGGAAAACCCCAACAACCTTTCACTATGAGAATAGATTCATTAAGAACAAGTTTAACCATGAAAAAAAAATCTTATTGCAAGGGTATAATAATGAGAAAACAATTATATTTTTTGTGTCCCCTTGATGATAAAACCCATCTCATGAGGAAACCCTCTTCACAAGAGGACAACTGGTCTTCTCCAAGTATAGCAAGTTGCTCAATAGAAGACCTCTACTTGTAGCAAACCTTTCACATACACAGTGAGTTGATCCAATGTATACAGACCTATAAAAATATTCCTACCCAGTTTTTGAAAGGATAGAGGGTATACTTCCTCATAGTATCCTTTAAATCTCATGAGCTGAAACAGAGGCAAGAGAGCCTTCTCAACATGGGTCAAACTATTGGGAGAGCAGACTTATTTCAAGGTGTTGAACTGAGTTAGGAAGGGAAAATTACTTTAAAAGGGTTCTGATCTATTAGAGGGAGAACAAACTTCTCCTTCTTGTAGTGAGTTGATTCAAGGGATAGAACAGTCCTCTCTTGTCAAGCTAGTAAGGAGGTAGACTTCTCTTCCAAAGGGTTGAGTTGTTACCAAGCAAGAAGACTGAAATTTAAGAGAAAAATAACTCCCATCCATTATATATCTCAAATGAAGAGTTGATCATCTTATTTATACTCATCGATAACTCTTGAACCATCGTGAATTTTTAGCATTAGGACTGACTTTCTTTTTCCACCTTTAAACTTCATTTAATACAATTGGAAACACCAACATGACACTTTGCCTAATAAGGAAACCTACTCAAGTGTCATGTTGGTCCTTCTTGTGGGATCCTATGTTCTTACTTGGGCTTCCTAAATGTTTATTGGTCATCTACTTGACTTAGGATTCTTCTCTTCATCATAGGAATGGTCTCACTTCCAAGTCCCGTGGACCAACACCTCCCTTTGTAAGATCACCATGTCACATGTATGTTGAAAAATCATATTGATCTATGGTATGTGTGCCACCCATACTTAGAAATGTCTTGCATAATGAGTGGTAGATAGTCCCCCAAGCAAGCACTTTGAGTCCCATCTCATGGTCATGTCCAACCCAACAATGTGAAGGTGCCTCATGTCATTTCATGACAGTTCCACTTCATCCTACTCGATGATAGTGGATCCCACTCCATCATACATGATTTTAAGTAGATCAGGGTGTGTCACAAGCCATAGCATCGCTACTCCACTTGGTCCTAGCTCAATGAGGAGTGGATCCCACCTCATCCTACTCGATGATAGGTGGATCACATAGGTTATTACCATATGGATAAGTCTTCAAGGGATACAAACACAAGGAATAATGGGATACAACCCATAAGTATCACAACCACATGGGGTACACCCCAAGGGATGTTGGGAAACCAACCTAGTGATAAGTTATTCCAACCACATGTGCTACATGCCAAGGGTTACTGGGAACCAAACCAGTGATGATTCATTCCCAGCCACAAGGGATATTAGGAACCAACCCAGATACTCATACCAAAACAAATCAATACATCAATAAGTGTCCATGTACAACATATTAGTTCATTGATATGTTCAACGTGGATTAATTCATCGATCTGGGTTATCCTAGCCTATGGATAACATCTCATCGATGTTGAAAACATAAACAATCCCTCTCAATGAGAGGATACATCTTGTATGTAAAGGGCCACATATCTCTTGATCCAGTCACATGATTAATCAAAGAGAGCCTCTGCTCATCCCTTGGTCAAGTAGCATGACTAAATGGGGAAAGTGTCAATCCCATGTTGTCTTATAAAATACTATAATCTTATAATCTCTAAGTAGTTTATCAAGGAGATTATGAAAACCACACTACTTCGTGAACTATAACATAAGATACATTGTATTGTGCCTCAGTTGTATTGAGGGATAGAAAAGGATGTATCATTCTAGACCATGAAGTTAAGGATGATCCCACTACAACAAGAAATCATAGTTTATACATACCAGAATCATAATCTACTCACCTGTGGTATATCTCAATCCATATTAACTATATTTTCCCAGGTGTCTTAACACATGACATGTTGCAACTTCTCTCTCTGTGTTGGACCCTCTCGCTCCCTTTATACTAGAGTATACTACTGCATATTGTTTCTCATCCATCTGTGCCATCTCATCAAGTGAGTCTACTAAGATGAGCCTCTCGCTCTCTCAATAACATGGGATGGAAATCTAGACTCCCTATGGATCTCTACTATAGACTCTATATCTGCAACTTTGCATCACACTCTCTCTGTAGTTTCTCACATGATATTCCATTATGTCATCCCAAATGTGAATTTAAATCACATCCAAATCACCATCTCTCACAAAACAAATAAGCACAACTTCTCATGAGAGTATGTTATCTTGGTGTCAACCAGGTACATCACAAATCCAATAAACTGCATGTATATGGGATCTACCAAATCTAAATTGAAATAAGTACCACACAACTTTTTTATATTTGTCACCATTAGTGAATTCATGGACACATAGTGCATCATGCTAGATCTTCCCAAGATCTAAACTATGTACTTCCCTTGACTCGGGAATATATCATCATGTCTCTACCACACCTATAATCCTAAGGAATAATTTAACTCACCAAGATTCACATCTCTATCTTAGAGGATAACTCTCTCTACATATGGACAAGGAGTCACAGTAAGAAACATATCATAACTATACAACATTGTGACAAAAGTATCATAAACAAGTTGTGCATGAAGCTAATATCACTGTGTTGGAGAAACTAGCTCCCTCTACATTCGGACACTGAACTCAACCACTATCAAAGTTCCCTACACTAAATCAACCTACTTCCATTGACAAATATTTAATTCTAAGACACTACTCTAATTGATCATATTAATATTGCATCTCCTTAGAAGTCAACTAAGTTGCTTTTGTCCTCTAGAGAATACTAACTCTCCACTTTGGCACATGTAACACTATAGCCACCTCTATAGTTTATCATGACTCTAACAGGACGATAATTTATCCATATTTCTCCTCACAGCTAAATATATGTAGACCACACATTTCATGAATCAAATAGAGGGAACTTATGAACACTGGATAACTACTATATCTACAATCATGTGGCATATTGTTTCATTATATCCTTATGAGATCCTATAGACCTATTGTGAACTACCTCCTAATCAAGGGTAACATCCATACTGATCTCCATCTATCACTATCAGGTTCTCAACCTGAGTCCTGAACTCTAGGAACTAACTTTAATATACCTCAACCTTGGTCCTCATGAAGTAGATCCAATATCCCATTAGACTTATTGTCACTACTCAAAGAAGCATCCATTGACATTCATTCCAAGTGCACAACCTATGCAAATACCATCCACCTTTATAATCCAGGAGACAAGCAACCATCTTCCTCAATGTTGGTAGAGATCTGTAATGAAGTTGAGAAAACATCCAATGCTATATCTCTCATAACTTATCTTTCCATTTAACAATGCTTGGGCTAGTCATGCAATCAACATACATCGTCCTCCCTCTAGAGCACTAATAACTCTATCTATATATCTGAATGGGTCCTTAAGCCATAAAGCAGGTCCATTAACAAGGGAAACTTTAGATATCCTTTATCCTCCAAGGCTGATATGGATAGAAGACTCTTCTTCCAACCAAGTAAAAAATCACATCACTCATGTGTGGAGAATATTCAGATGCTAGGTGGAAAGTATTGGCCCCAGTTCCTTTCACATCGGGATATTCTTTGAGTGCCACTTGTAACAAGGAATCATTTCAATCACTCATATCCATCTTATCAAATCAAATATTAAAGTATTCTTGGACCTGGATGCTACACAAACATCACAACATTTCTCTATCACCCTTCTCCACTAACTTGAAACTAATCTATACTACTGATGTACATTTTTGTCAAGAACCCTAGCAAATTAGACATATAGTTCAAACTATCACGACATAAGAGAGAAATTCTTATGATCATATGAAGTCATTATGTCACATGTGGGTGACCCATCCACCAACAAACGAAACCATCCATATCAGAATAGTCTCCTGCAATATCTAAATATTATGCAATACAGGTCTCATTGCTATAAATTATAAAGAATCCTCTAGGCCCTAACTCAGCCCCTCGAGAACAAACTCTAATACAAGTGTATAAAAGTATTCTTTCAAGTAATGTATAAATGTATGTATCCTTCACTCAGCATGGGAGACTACTCATCTATCCTTCCAGTATATTTCCTTCACCTCCCATGTATCAGATGCAAACATAAGAGATGTATTAGACCAAACCCTACTTTCATACCATTATGAGTTTTTAGGCTAGTGAAGTTCATTATCATTTATTTGATTTCATCATTACATAAGAATAATATGAGCTATAATTTAACTATAAATCATATACATGTATGTGAAAGTATATGAACATAGTCATAAGAAACTAGACAAGCACAATAGTCACAAGATTTATCCTAGGAAACCCTGCCACTTGAGGGGGGGGGAATTCAACAACCTTTTACTATGAGAATATATTCATTAAGTACAAGTTTAAAAATGAACAAAAGTGTTGTATTTAATTTATTACTGATATGGGGGGGGTGAATCAGTAATAACATAGATGTGTATATTTTTAACTTAAGTATATTTTCAACAATTAAAACTTTCCAACATCAAGAAGAAAAATCAGAAAAATGCATAAACACTTGAGAATAATTTTATATCTATAAATATATATGTAAATTTACATCAGTGGGAGATTACAATTTCCAAACATGAGCACCCACTCATTTCAGGAGTTGACTTAATCCCCAAATACAATCTACAGACTGTTGGCACTGACCTACAACAACTTCAATCTGTGTGAGAATCAACTCACAATATTCAAGCACCAGCCTGAACAGATATCAGTATGACTATGAAAACTATGACTTGTGCCTTCAAGCTCTGAATTGTGGATAACTGCGCTCTCTTGTAGTGGAAGCACCAATTTTCATTTGTGGCTCCAGCACCGACTAGAAGGAGGCTATGATTCCCTGGATTTTATCTATGCCGACAGAAAGGAGGCTACCAGCCCCTGGTTTTATCTGCACCAATAGAAAGGATTCTACAACATCCTGATTGCATTATCCATCATTGACTAGAAAGAGGCTGCAATATCCTTCTCCTTTCCTCATCATACATCCCTAATATGAAATAAGATTGTAATGAAAAACTATGAAACTATAGAAATACCTTATATTTGTGAATGTCTTCACAATCCACTATTATTACTTCTTCGATCTGTGTCTGAGAATTTACATCTTGAATAGACAGTTGCCTAAAAATACATGTGGGTCACCATCTATGTAGCTCATATATATGCATCTTGCTCCCCTGACACCTATGAACATCAGGTTTTCTTATCATCTCAAGTCATGGTGGTTACGATCCTTGACCTTCCATATGGTGGAAAATGCTAGTCACCGACAGACATATGAGGGAGAGAGTGACTATTGTCACCTTAGAAACTCTTCCAAAACTACTTTGGAATTATAATCCTCCTAGGGGAGAGCCCTAGCATAACCCTGTAAGGACAAATAAAACACCAAATAGTATCTTCTTTGAAGAAAGTTAGTGAAAAGTGTCTTGTTGGTGTTAATTCAATAGATGAAGAAAATATACTGAGTAAGAATCATGCAAGTAAATCTGGTATATTCAGTCCAGTAATGATTTCATCCAATTTGGGTCTTTGATAATAAGAATATAGCTAGGCTTCCAAGTATGAAATATAATATATCCAAGTACAAACAATTACAATTGCATCATCCCACAGTAATAGAAAAAATGAGTAACGGTATTGTATTCAATGGTGCATTAGTATGGCATTAGTAATCAATACAACAGTATCCCGTTCAATATGCATAGATATATTCCTTTCCGAACTGTATCTTGCAATAGTGTGAGAAACTAACAGTAAATCCTTTGTGAACACATGCCTAGAAAAAATGATGTAAAGTTTAAATAATGATAACTTTCAAGTACAAACAAGAGAATATTATTTTAAATCACTCCTTTAATCACCTTTAACTCGGAAAATGAATTACTAAATTTATAATTATTGTTTGGTGGTTGTGTTGATGAAATTGTCATTGATGCCAACATGGACTTGCAGTGACCCAACAAGTTGTCATTGATGCCACCAAGTCCAACCTGCAATGCCTTGGTCCCTTACAAATTGGTTTGTGCCTTGAAGTACCTTGTATCCAATTGACAAGGTCCATATACACATAAGCCTATATATTGAAACCACCACCTTTCTCAAGATTTTGAAGACCCTATTGACGATGTGGAAGACCCAGGAGATGGTACTGAAGCCTTGATGGATGATGAAGAACCCCTAAATGGGTTGGAGAAGCATTAATGACCCATTCTATGGTCATTCATGCTCTGATGGTATCATAGTACCCCATGAGAAGACCCATCTACCCCACAGATGATGTCATGATGGATCTTGACCCTTGAGTGTCTCCTAGTGTGGTTGAGGTGGTTGAAGAAGCCTATGAAACCTCTTGCTTGTTGAAGAAGCCCCGATGAAGTCCTTTGACCCACACTTAGTGGTTTGATGACCTTGCAACCCTGATTGGGGTCATCGAGCTCGTATATGATGATGATGGAATTGTATTGTCCTTGACATGATATGGAACCCTTGTATGATGAAGAAGCCATGGAATCCCTCATGAAGACCCTGATACCCTTGCAAAGGTCATGGATCCCACTACTTGCACTTGAAATGTTTAGATAGAATGATGATGTGGTCTTTGGTGACTTTATGAAGTCATGGAACCTTGTGAAAACCTTGTTAACCCAAAAAATCCCGCATTCAGCTCTACATGGCCTACACGACCCAAGTACACCCATGCATGACCCTCATTTGACCCCTTTTGACCCCCACACCCTCAAGAAGGCTTAAAAACATGAAGAAGGGCTTAAAAAACCCTAAAAAGAGCCTAAATAGCTCTCATATGGGCTAAAGCCTCCAAAAAGGGGCTAAAACCCCTCAAAGGAGCCTAAAATCCTAAAAAGGGCTAAAGATTGAGCCAAAGGGGCTTAAATCCCAAAAAGGGGGTTAAAGCCTTGACCAGGGGCTTAGAACCCTAAAAAAGCTATAAATAGAGGGGTGGGGGTCACTCTCAAAACATTCCTCCCTTGCATACTGTTATGCTTCCCGAGTGGATGCCTTGAGACCATTTTCCTCTCAAGACATTCACACTCCCTCTCATCCATCCTCCCATTGAGCCATAGCTCCCCCATTCTCAAGAGAGAGGTGCTTCTCCAAGCTAGGGCATGGTGGCCCATTTCCACCAAGAGGTATAAGCTTTGTTTAATGTCATTTTTATTCTTGTTTTTCTAACTTAGTTTGCTTGCAGGTTCATTTTATGTTCTAACAAGTTGTATGCATGGTTCTGGAGTCTAACCTTGTGTGCAAGATTTCCATTTCTTTCTTTTCTGTTCTCTTTGCTTCATTTCTATTTTGTTTTTCTTGCATTACCATCAGGAGTCCTACCCTTCCATCCTATAGATGGAAGGTAGCAATTCCTACCTTATAGTAAGCGAGAAATCCCTGCTACAGAATTGGCGACCATACCAGGTCGATCCCACAGGATCCCTGGGTTTATTTTTCAAAGTTTTAGTTTTTTATTTCTGTTTTGTTAACCTAGTTTAATTTTTTGTTAAATCTAGTTTAGATCTCTGTTTATTTTCATTTCTAATTACTGCTAAGCTTCCTCAAGGCCAATCCGAGCCCATTTGACCAAAGTATAGGTTACTATAGGCCGTATCTGATTCAGGAAAAAAAAATTCACTTTCTGGAGCAGGTCTCTCTTATCGATCCCAAAGAGGGGACCAGGTCGCTCCTTCTATCTTGACAGGTGCGACCAGGTTTCCATTTTTCCCTGAAAGGTGCAACCCCCTCCCAAAATTTAGCCCACTTCTGTCTACAAATTCTGAGCAACCCCTCACCTATTTCTAGGTAAATTTGGCGACCCCCTCACCACATTTAACCCAAACAGTGTGATCTATCTCTCAAAGTTTTTTTTTTTTAAAGTTAAGGACTATCAATGCGGCTCAGTCGCCTCTGTCCATCAAAATTGTTCCTATTTTTGTTTCTATTTCTGTTCGTTTCATTTGTAGTATGTGTAAATTAATGGTTAATGGATTAATGAACATGAACAAAGCTTGATTAAAATTTACTTAAAATCAACATCTTTCCTAGCACTTCCTCCTCTATCTAGTCATCACCCCTTGGGGTATTCTAGGATAAGACGAAGGGTGAAGCTTGTATAGTAATAGGAACTTCACCTATTATTTTTTGAAGCCACTAAAAATAGATGACTTGGAAGGTAGAGGGGGTAGAGAAGGAGGGCTTCTCACAGCGCTCAGCATCCTCCCTGTTGACCAACCTTGCATCTGGAGGGTGACCTATGGATCTATGGATGGGATTAGTCCCATTGTGTTGAGATCCCAGCACCCTTTCCTCGTTGAAGATAAATATAGGTGCAAGGTAGTCACCTAGTCAAGCTATCATAGTTCAGGTTCACAAGTGGTACATGTATAAAATTCTGATTGCTATTTACTGCTTTCATTCACAATGTTATGAACTCTGCAGAATATTCATAAACCATTTAAGTAGCCACCAGGTATAACAGAAAGACAAAATACATACACACAAACCATACCATATAAATCAACCCAACTAAGTTCATGACGCTGAGTAAGACATTAAAATTTACAATTTACACTAAGTTAGACATCTGCAATATTTGAGGACATAATTCCTTAACTGCCTTAACCATGGGAAGTACTTGGGCTCAGCCCAGAAACTCGTTGTGAGGAGTGCCACAGGAACCCCAAAGTAGCTGGCCGCTGAGAGGAATTGCCAAGAAAAATGGGAAACGACCCCCACTAATTGACTAGCACTCCCATGAGGAAAAATACAAGCGTTGTCTTTTGGCAGTCTTGGTGGCCGAGTGACCACCTAAAGCCAATAGGAAGCCATTAAAACCAGGGTCCAAAAATCATTACCACCATTTTAACATACAAATATGACACAATTGATCCCTCACGCTCTTCCTCACGCCTAAGAGGTGAACCACCACAGTATGAGTCATTAAACTAACATCGTCGAGACCACTCTTGATGACCTTCTACACCATCAGAAGGCCACATAGCCTTTGATTCAGATTTAGACCCATATCAGTTTGAACCATATCTACACACTGCACCATCAAGCCCCATGGCTGGTGGAAACCCGAATCCATTTTTCAGTGTAGTAATTGCTAGTGGACCCATGTCCACACCACAAACCACCAGCAACACCCTTGCAGGTGGCCCCATTAATGATCATGCAAACCATCATAAGCTAGCTACCACCACCCACATTGACCAGTCAAGTTGTACCACCTGCAACACATGGGGGCAGTATGCCTTCCACCCACATTGTCCCGCTTGGGATACATGGGGGAAGCGGCCCTTCCACCTACATCGCCCCTCCTGTCATACACGGTCGCAGTGGCCCTTCCACCTACACTGCCCCTCCTGTCATACATGGGGGCAGTGTCCCTTCCACCTACACTACCTCTCCCACCACACTTGGGGGCACTGGCCTGTCCACAATGGTGCCCCAAGTACCCCCATTTATGCAGGTGCATCATGTCCCTGCAATCCCTACCACCATGGCTGCCCCATCTCACATCAACATTTGGGTCAAACCTTCCTTTCATGGCATGTGTCAACTTTCTTGACTTGGCTTGGTTAAAAAATGACCCAATCTGCCATCAAATTTTTTGGCCTCCCATGCCAACCAAACTCCCCTCAGACATTCCCAAATTTGAAGGGAAGGAAGGGGAGTGCCCCAAAAACCACATCATGATGTTTCACCTATGGTGCTCATCAAATAGCATTGTATATTATTTGATCAAGTTAAGACTATTCCAACGCACCCTCACAGGTGCTGCAACCAAGTGGTACATCGAGCTACCACAAGCCAAGTACCTGGATTTCAACTCCTTGGCTTTCATATTCCTACAATATTTCCAACTCCCTGTTAGATACAATGAAGGGGTGGATATCTTGTTATCTTGCCACCAGAATACTGCGACAGACATAACCAACCACATCCATGAGTGGTGGCAATGCCTTAGTTTGTGCAAGATCCAACTTGATGACAGGATATTCCTGGATTGGTTCCTTAAAACCTTGCTCCCACCTATAGCAAAGGAGGTCGCATTCGAACGTCCCCAATCCAAAGAGGAGGCCATCTTGAAATTCCAGTAGTTTGATCTAATCTATGCACAGTCTGGATACCTTTACATTGTCATTCCAGATGCTCCCCATGCGGGCACCTCCTACCAGGATGCACCAGGGGCATCCCATGCTGCACATGGCATCATAGGTTCTGTCTCTCACCAACCACAGCACCATATGACACCACCTGCAATGCCACCACAACCAAGAAACACCCCTAGTGTTGCATACCGAAACCAAACTCCAAACTATGCAAGAATGATGTCCCAGTCCAGAGCCACAACTTCTTATGCAAAACCCACACACCGCGGCAAGCCTAGGCCTTGGCTTGGCCAACACGACCATACACGGGACAAATTCCCACATTTGTGGCACCGAAACCCACCTAAGTCTACTATGCACCACTGGTGAAATTTGTTCAAGCCCCCACCCCTGAACCACTTGCTCCATTGGGACAGGTGTTTGCACAACAAAACCGTCCCAACCAGCCAGTCCCCAATAACAAACAAGGGAAATCCAGGAATAACCGACCCCGGAACCAAGGAAACAATCAACTATAGGAAGGTGTTCAATAACCAAATCCTCCCAACAATTCCGTGGTGAACAGGCCAGCCCAAAATCCTCAATGACCAAATGCACTGAGATGCTACGCTCTGTTGCGGACAAACCAACCGTGCACACTATGTGAGGTCTATGAGCACTACACATTCAAGTGTTCCTTCATGGGTTGCGCTAAACAGGCCATTAGAAATGAGGTTCAACATGCCACCAATATAATGGACCAAGCCCAACCCAACCCGACCACACAAGAACCTCCTCCTAAGGTGCTTCAAAACCCATTACCAGTCCAAGGATTGGTGGCAACCGCACTCCCTACCCAACCCAATCCCAACGCTCCAGGGGCACCTCCCACGATAGAAACAGGTGTCCACCACCTACTATCTATGAAAACTAAAGAAGTTAATCTACAAACCAGATGAAATTAGTACAGAACCAACATCGAACCCACTGACACATCAATGGAATCTACGTCTAAAACAATCAATGCACCTCTTCAGTTACCCCCTTTCCTACACCCCCCCATACAACAGGTTGCGAACAACACCACGGCTAGAGCTGCTGTCAGCTACAACATCGTGGATGATTTAGCCCAAACACCTACCGCCATGTCCGCTTTTGAGGTACTCAAAACTTTCCCAACGCAGTGGAAAGCCTTAATACTCTCCCTTGGGGCCGTGGACCTCTTTGACTCCAAGTTGATCACATTCGACACGGAGAATGGAGAACCACAGATTTCATCAACCATTTCCTTCCAAATCCCAATGTCTATCCAAAATTTGGTTGTACATTGGTGCATAGTGGATGACGGGGCATCCACGTGCGTTATGTCTACCCTAGTCTGGAAGAAGCTTGGATCCCCAATTATGCAACCATCCTCTACAACTCTACGGTCTTATGATGGCCATCCTACTAAATCCCAAGGAATCCTCCCCCATGTCCCCATCTTATTAGCCGGGAAAACAGTACTGATTGACATAGAGGTTGTCAATGCTCAGTTAGACTACAACCTTCTCCTTGGAAGAAGTTATATGTACGCCATGAGAGCCGTAGCATCAACTATTTTCCATCTCATGATGTTCCCCCACAAAGGGAAAATCATGATAGTTGACCAACTGACTTATCATGATCCACAAGGGCTAACAACACCCGCCAACTTTATCCCTATGATCAACACCATTGATCCACAAGGGATGACCACACCCGCCAAAGTTATCCTTGCGGTCAAGACCACGGTTGACAACATACCAGCCTCCCCGTTATTGAATGTGGGACCTAGGTTGTTTGTTGATACCACCATGATGGCTTCTTTCCCCTTAGTGTCACCACCATCAACACCAAATGAGACTAAGGATTTGTGCATGCTCTCATCCACCACTGCTGCACCCAAACAACAATTGCAGCCACAACCCCAACCGCAACCACAACACCATCTGCAGCTACAACACCATCAGTAGCCACAGCATCATCAACAAACGAAGCATCATCAGCAGCCGCAGCATCATCCGTAGCCACAGCATTATGTGTAGCCTCCACCACAACCTCACCCACACATGCAACCATCAGGGAGTTATCTAGGATACTCTTTAGTCCACACAATTCCCTTCCTCTTTCCCTCGCCTGGTATCATGAGCAAGCCAGTAATGGCCACCTTAAACTTACCCAACTTTACATTGGGAATTCCTGTGTGGTATCTTGATCCACCAACTCAAACACCAATACCCCAAGTAGTATTAACCCCCGTGCAACTGATTGTGGTCGAATCTCATCCTCCACCTGGCCTGCAAAAACCAACCACCTCACCCACACCACCCCACCCAAAAAGGGCCAAGGGAAAAAACATGAAAGCTACCACTGAACCTTGACAGATCTCTCCTTGTGCCATATGCGAAGAACAGGGCCATCCAACTCAAAACCTCCCTAAGACTCCCATAATTCATGCGCATTTGAATGCCATGGATACCATGGAAAACCTCCATGTGGTTGAACTTCCAAGCGAGCCAATAGTGAGAAACAAGTCATTGAGAACAAACCATGCTTGTGCCCTATGTGGTTTGTATGGACACTATTCTCACCACTTCCAAGACTTGTCTGAGTTTCGATTGACTTTAGCCTACCTTCATCAACATTCCCTTGAATATGAGATCACCCTGATTGAATAAGTTCACCTGACACCTCCTTCTTCAAACACCATGTCCATTTACATGATGTCCAGTTCTACTGACCCTCTTGTCTCCACCACCAATGATGGTCCATCAGACCTGTCTCTTCATTGCTTCCACAATGATGAGGAGATACTTGAATCCTTAACCACCCCGAAATACCCATGGGATGACATGCATGATCGCTCGTTCTTCCTCCCCGTAGAACTTGTGTCGTAGTTTGACTACTTTTCCATGGAAACCAAAGATTTCATTCATGGGAAATTCGACTGGTTCAAAAACCCCATTCCGACACCAGACAATTTCGAAGAAGGGAACATGGAAAACATCTCACCAACCATCAAAATCAACATCTCAACCAATCCTAAGTTTGTTGAAGAAATCATGTTGGGGGCATCCTGATCCTCGGAAGAAGTCACTGCCTACAAAGCTCTCTTCCAAGAATTCTGCGACATCTCTGCCTGGTCTTACACTGAAATTCCTGGGTTGGATCCATCCATTGTGGAACACCACATATCAGTTACAGGTTGATGTTGAATACATGTAACCCTCAATTTGTTGTTAATTAATTTTAATTGATTAATAGTGACTTGGGAAGATAAGTAATTGACCTTTTAACATTTCTGTTGAGTTGATAAATGCACTTATCTATTTTTATATCAAGTTGACGTACACATACACAAGCCACCTTCTTAGAATAGCTCTAACTTAGCTTATATTTCCTTCTAGGTAGATCTATTGTTTTGTAGACATACAATATCTTGTTTTCCTTCATAGGAAGACTGATCCTTTTGGATTAAAACTCATCAACTCAAAGAGTGTCAGCAGAGACTGAATATCTATGGGTGTTAACCACACCAAACAACTCAAGGATAGGGTAATACTTGCGTAGGATTATCTGAAGCCTTTGGCTGGGTTTTCATCCCCTGTTTTTTTCCTTGGACACCTTTCCAGCACCTACACAAGTGATGCATCAACAAGGTTGTAGGCTTTGGATCAATGATATCAAAATGTATCATCCCCAAAATACATGTAGCTCCTCATGCTTTTCCTCAATCAAATTTATGCTTAGGATCCTTGTCGACTATGAATCCCTTGCGGATCCCTTTAGAGGATTTGATTATATGAAGGCCTTCCACCATTGAATTCTTTTGTAGATGTTGCGAGTATTTGAAATTTATATGTCCAAACCTTTCATGCCACAACCAGCTTACCTCATTCTAATGAGTCAGAAGGGCACTAGGATTTAAATCAGGCACAAATTTGGAGAACTCATCGGTCTTAGCAGCATGATTCGCTATCCTTGTAGCAATTATTTTTCCAGATGCTATCTCTCAGATATCCACTTCATTCGGAATGAATACTACTCTTTTGGGAAAACCTGTGTGTGTCATTTGATACCCAGAAAATAGGTTTGAAGCGAAAGAGGGCACATTAAGAATATTTTTGAAAGTGCCATGTTCTAGGTGGATGGTACCCTTTCCTTGTGAGGAGACCTGAGATTCATCTCCCATGTGGATGGAGATGCAGCTTTCAAAGTGTAGTGTTGTGAAGGATTATTTGCATGCAACCATATGATTCGAAGCACCAGAGTCAATGAGAATATCTCTAGGATTCAAAACATTAGCCATGAGTTCATGTCCTCTTTCAAGTTAATTGTTCTGATATTGGTTATCCTTCTTCCTTGCACCTTCAAGAAGAGTGATGTTGTTCTTGTCAAGGAGAAGAGAAATTTGATCAATTGTTCTCTTTATGCAATATATTTCATGATGAAATCCTCTTCCACAGTAATATAACTTGTTATTTTCTTTTCTCTTTTGCTTGTTCTTCCTTGATCCTGAGGGCTCATACAACTACTGGTTTTTCTCCTTTTAATTGGGAGGGTCAAACTTGGTCTTCTCTTTCTTTTTCTTTCCTTTGACATTTGAAGCTTTGGGTCCTCCAGCAAACAAGGCTTGATCTTTATAGGATCTCATGATTTCCTTTTGAAGAAGCTTGTCATGATCATTGGTGAGAGACTCAATGAATGCATTCAGGGTCAGCATCTTCCAATTCGGAATTGTAAGATTTCCAGTATGAAAGATACACACAAAAACAGAGTATTCTGGTCCATGTTTGGAATTGATATAAAGAATGATTTGATCATCTTCCTTCTCAACTTCACAGTGCTTCAATTGGAGCAAAAGGTGCTTAAACTTGGTAAAGAAGTCATTCATGGTCTCAAAATTTCCTGGAATTAGAGATATCAGTTCATTCTCCAACTAATAGATTCTGAAATCATCTTGCTTGTCAAATAGAGTAGCAATATTTTCCCATATTTCCTTGGGAGTCTTCAATACATTGACGTGGAAAATAAGGTCCCTTGAAATGGAGAGGCATAGAAAGTCATATGCTTCATCAAGTTTGTTCCAATATTTTACTTTCTTTGCTAATGCAATCAGCTCTATCTCCATCCCCATGGTGACTCTATAGTGTCCTTTGGAGCTCAATTGTATCTCAATATCCTCTTTCCACTGATGATAGTTGAAAGGAGTGAATATTTCTTGAAGAGGATTCCATTATGCAGTTGTAACGAATGCAATGGAAGTGCTTGAGATACCTCCAATCACACAAAACAAACAAAATAAGGTTGAACAGCCTGCACTTTTGGAGTTTGCTTCACACCTGGCTTAGTCAATCAAGAAAGCTTAATCAATAATGCTAGATTATCCAGGAATTATGTGGTAAACTCTCCACTTCTGATGCAGTGCTGGAATGTTTTTGAGCAATTTCGCTCAAATTTCTTCATACATCCAACAAGAAACCTGTAGAATAATTTATTTTCCTTCCATGTCTCTGATACCATATAAAACTACAGTCACAACAATCTAAGAAACAAGACAGAAACTTACAATAGATTTCATAGATCAATTTTATTCAAAAATGACATGAAACAGTGGAATTCGAAGTTGCAGCTGTATATTTGCTTATCATTAATCAGAAGTAGTGATATAATGCAAGCAAATGGAATAAAGATCCATGCAATTTGAATCCCAAATATTTCATTTGAATTCATTACATGAGATTAGCTTACTTGTTATTTAAACACCACTCGGCACATCAGTTAACCACTTAACTCCAACTTAATTGACTGTAACTGACTCGGAGGCAGTTTAGACTGAGTTTAACTGAATAGAACTCATCTACATGCCAAAAGTAGGTGAGGGCACATATCTGACTTCAGTTAGGTGATATGAACTGAACTGCACTGAACTGAGTCACCAAAAGTAGGTGGAGGCACCTTTAATCACTCCAGTTAACTGAAAGTAACCAAAAATATGCTAATTGATGAGGAAGGCACCTTTGCAACTCCATTTTAACTGAAAGGTAGGTGAAATAGCCTTTAGTTAACTGAATCGAGTGCATATGTCATGCGAATCAACCCATATTTTCTCCTAGATTGAAGGAGGAGGCTCAATTAGTCCCCCTGATTGAAGGAGAAGAGTTAGTTAGGCTCCATGATTGAAGGAGGATGATCTGGTTGATGATGTAGTCACATATTCGAGTCAAGAACTTAGGATAAGTGGTAAATTATTCCAAATAATTCAAATAATGATGTGTGGTTGGATAATGAATCCAACATGTTTCACTTGGGCCCTTTCTTGAAGATGCAATAATTCAATAACTTGCTCCCTTACTGAGGGAATCTTTACTAATTCTATCATAAGTAGTGGGACCTTCATAGAACCTAGATTACTTGTAACATAAAAATTCAAAGGTTCATTAGTAACTAAATCAATCAGAGGCTTACCTGAGCTTACCGAAGGTGGAATGGGAGCCTTTTTCCTTTATATATTTGTAGACAAGGACTTCCTTTGTCTTTGATAATCATTACCAGGAGTCCTATTTTCATACCACTTTTTGATTTTTTATTGGTTAGGTATTTCCCCATGTATCTTGTTCACCTTTTCTGTATCATTTGAGTTCCTTCTAACTTCCTACATATCTTCATTAAATAAACCAAACTTCTTCCTTTCAAATAAATTACATACCTTAGAATCATCATCCTCAAATAGGGTGTTTTTTTTGGTGCATTCCATGTAGAGGGAACAAGCTCTTTCATCATTGAAACTACGATACGCCCTGCAATAATATGGAAACTCACTTACCGCGTTGGTTGATACCAAGGAGGAACGAGGCTTTACTATTGTGCAAGATATTTATTGAAGTTATTCAAAGGAAATTTCATTCTACATGCTCATATTTTATTGAGTCATATCAACTCTCAACTGTCTCATTTCTTCAATCAGAATATCCATCGAATCTAGACCTTCACCAGAAGTGGAATCTTTGTCCTTGTTCTTTGGTTCTTGTTTAGCCCCCGAGTATCCAAATGCATCATGTCTTCTTATTTCTCTCCAACTGTCATCAAGAACCCTCGCCTTTTTCTTAGCGGACAAAAGATCGACTGGTGTATCTAGACTTAGGTGGAACATGAAGTCACCCAAGAAATCCTTCAAGTAATATGACAGAACCATGGGATATGAAGGCTTGCAATATGTAGGAAACCATTTAAGAAACTTGTCAAACCCGTAATTAAACTCATCAATTGTCTCATTCTCACTTCTTTTAATAGTCATACAGGGTCCTTATTTTCTTGTCACTTAAAGAATTTTTTCTTTAAATCATCATAAGCAGTTATATTATGATCAGGTAAAGAATTGAACCATTCAACTGCACAACGGTCAAGCAAGAGGAAAAATATTTGAATATAACATCTAGGTGATAAGTGTTAGTAAACATAAAACATCGTTCCATACCATCCCAATTTTGAGTACCAATGATTGCATCAAATCCAAAAAAACAGGAAATTCACTAATGTCTTTAAACTTCAACATTTGGTTAGGATATCCAGCAATGTTCATGAAAACAAATGTAGTAAAGGAAGACATGTTTTCTTTAGTAATGGGACTAAAAAAAAGATTATGTATATCAGCTATAATATCAAATGTTAGTTGAGCACTTACCAATCTCTCCTTAATTCAACCTTCCCTTTTTAACAATATATCGCTTAAATCAGAGAGTAGTGTACCTTTGAAATTATCCTTTGTTGAGTACCTCTTTGAATTATTTTCAAGTGGAGTCACTAGGAAAGACCTACAAAATTAGTCCAACCAAGCCTTACCAAGGTAAAAAACAATAAGCATACATGAGTTCTTGGTGGAGTCGCTATATAAACCTGCCATGTCAACCTGTTTGAAAAGATATAGATCTTAATCAGAATGACATACTTGAAGACTTATCAATGTTAGCGTTTACACACATATTGTCGCCTCAACTGATTTGGATCTCCCCAACAATGATGCAAAAATGTTACTGGATGAACTAGCGGGGCAAGTCATTGACAGACATATCAAGGAGAGAGTGACCACTGTCACCTTAGCAACTCTTCCCAAACTTCTTTGGTAGTATAAACCTCCTAGGGTAGATCCCTAATGTAACATTGTAAGGAGCAATAAAACACCAAATAGTATCTTCTTTGAAGAATGTTAGTGACCAGTGCCTTGTTGGGGTTAGTTCAATAGATGAAGAAAATACACTATGTGTAATAATTATGTAAGTACAACTGGTATATTTAGTATAGTAATGATTTCATCCAATTTGGGTCTTTGATAATAAGAACATAGTTAGGATTCCAAGTATGAAATATAATATATCCAAGTACAAACAATTACAATTGCATCATTCGACCATGGTGATAGAAAAATGAGTAACAGTATTGTATTCAATGGTGCATCAGTATGGAATTAGTAATCAATACAACAGTAACCCATTAAATATTCATAAATATATTCCTTTCCAAACTACATCTTGAAGCATCCTAAGAAACTAATAGTAATTTGTTTTTAACATAGGCCGAGAAACAATGATGCGAAGTTTAAATAATGATAACTTCCATGTACAAACCAGAGAATACAGTCTAAAATCACTCCTTTAATCACCTTTAACTAAACAAATGAATTGATAAGTTTATAATTATTGTTTGGTGGTTATGATATGGGTGTTTGCAGGTGTGAGGAAGGAACATTGCAAATGGAAAGGGAGGTCTACAATTTATTGTAGACCCAACACAAGGTGGTTGTCCATGAAAAAGGGATGCCTTTATAGTGGATTAGGGATAGTGCAAGATTCAAACAGGAAATCCCTAACTAAGTTAAGGTTGGGCAAGGGTTAGAAGTATCACCCCAAAGGGGAGGGAACCAAGGGAGTAGTATTAGTAGACTTAAGGTTTTTTTAAGAAGGTTGAACCCAAACAAAGGGAAGGTCGAGGGATAATGGAGGAAGGAGAGGGTCGACATAGGTGTAAAAAGGAATAAAAAGGGAGATGCAATGGTAGGAAAAGGTGGGAAGAGGGGAATCGAACCCTGCAAGGTGGGAATATAAGGCTAGAGGGAAATCCCGTAGCCCTAGAAATGTTGGATGTGAGGGAAGGAAAAGGAAAAAAAAATGAAAAGGTGAGGAGAGAACGAAGGGAGAAAAAGGATAGGGGTAGGATTCTAGGGAAAATGAAAGTGAATAATTTTGGTATAGGAATAGGATATTAGGTCACCCTAATCCCTAGGGTGTCTAAGGAAATGATGGCTTCTTAGTGAGAAGAAAACCTAGGTTTAGAAACTATCCAAGAGACCTAAGGTCATACCCTAGGAGGACTCCTCCTATAGGACATACTCCTTCTTTTCAAGGTGACTAAAGGTTGAAAATTTATTTATCCTAGAAGAAATGCAACTACAAGGCTACCATTAAATCCATGAACATGCATCATTAATCAACATTTAACAAAGAGAGAACAAGAAAACCTATGGAACCCTCCTTATGCAAGTGTTTCACTAACAAATCATAGCATCACCATCAATAAGAGAATTAATCCAAATAACTTCAAGAAGAAATATTGAAAAACCCAGAAAAATCTTCCTCAAGAGGGGAGGGTCTTCTCCAAAGATCCCTAGTTTGGATAAAAGAGTAACATAGTATTTTATCCCACTTGTCCTATGTTAAAATGAAGTGAGTAGAGGCTTATAAATATCCTCTCACACACACTTTTTAAAAATATCCACGCTGACATGCCTTAAAATGTCAATTTGAAATCATAAAATGTCAACATAAAATTATACCATAAAATAATATAAAAAAATATCCTAACGTAGGCTTATAGTAGGTTACATGGAGTATTTTTCCCCTAAGGTGTGAAAAACTGCTAAAATGAGAAAATCACTCTAAACAAAAGGATAGACTGATCTAGAGGGAGGGCGTTATACCCAATCTAACCCTAAGAATGTTGTAAAATCCCTCAACTCCCTCCTTAAAGAAACAACAATGCCTGACATGGAAGATAGAATCCTTTGAGGAAGGAGGCCTTGAAGAGAAGGCACCAATGTGCAGAAGGGATAGGAGGGTGTTCTAGGTGGCTATGAAGGGAGACGAATTTATCGTAGTTGAAGAAAACGCCACTAGAGAAAGAAAAAAAAGTGTGGGGTCATGTGACCTAGCGATCCACCCCTAGGATCCCCAGACACCAACCCAGGATTAAAAACCCCAACAAAGGGAATTCATCAATGCCATTAAGCCATATTAATCCTAAAGGAAGGACCAAAGGGTCTGACCATGACCACCACTACACAAGAACATCCATCCTTATCAAAAAAAAATGGCTCTCTCTCCTTGGGAAGCATCCGAAGGTGTGATGGGTATAGGTGCCGCATAACAGCTTCTAACTCCATATCACGAGTCACATAATTCATTTTGTTCTCTAAGATAATTTCCATGTCTCATAGCAAATCATGAAAAATTCATACATCAGCAATCATGCCAAGCCTTCAATGAAATCATCTGTACATACCACAAAATCATTATTAGTATCTATAATATTCAAAACGATAGCATTAGTAAGTGAACTCTTCAATCACTAAAATCTTGCTTCACATTTTTCAGACCATACAATTTTGACGTTATATCTCTGCAATGATGTAATTGAATGAGAGATATTGGAAAATCCCTCAATGAATATTTTATAGTATCCTCCCAGACCCATAAATGATGTAACATCTATAACATTCTTTAGAGTACACCAATTCATTATGGCTTCAATATTTTCTGGGTCCACTGCAATTCCTTCTTCTGAAATATTATGACCCAAAAATTTTACCCTTCTTTGATAGAAGTTACACTTGCTCAACTTGGCATATAATTTGTGCTCTCTAAGAACCTACAACACTATTCTCAAGTGTTCCTCATTCTCTTCTTCACTCTTTGAGTAAATAAGAATTTTGTCCAAGAACACTAGCAAGAACTTGTCCGAGTAATTATTGAAAATGTTATTCATGAGACAAATGATTGTGGTCAGTACATTGGTGAGACCAAATGGCACCACAATGAACTCATAATGGCCATATCTCATCCAGAAATTTGTCTTTTGAATGTCTTAATATTTTTTCCTCACTTGATGATTACCAGATCTCGGGTTAATCTTTTCAAATACTCTAGCTCCCTCCATTTGATCAAAAAAACCGTCAATTATGGGGAATGGGTACTTATTCTTGACTATCATTTAATTTAGTTCCATGTAATCAATACATAGCCTTAAAGTCCCATGTTTCTTCTTAACAAGTAATACCATTTCTCTCCAAGGAGACACATTAGGTCTAATATATTTTTTTCCATTAATTCCTATAGCTTCATTTTCAACTCTATCAATTATAGTGTGCTCATTCTATAAGGGGATTTATAAACTAGTGTTTCCCCTAGAACAAGATTTATTGTAAAATCAATATCCCTTTTTGATGGAATTCCTGGAACTTCATATGGAATTACATCTTTAAAATATTGCAACAACGAGTAATCCTCTATCCTTGGGACTTTGTCCTCTAATAAATCTAATATATGGTATGCATATGGTTGGAAACCTTTCTTGCACAACTTCCTTAATTGTAAAGTTTAAATCTTCCTGACTGAAATATGCCTGGGAATCCCTTTCACCAATCTTGGCCTTCCCCTTCATCAATGCATTCAAGAACATTTTTCATAGCAATCTACCTTAACCCTATTTTTTTCCATCCAATCCATAACAACAAGAGAATCATAAGACCCTAATGGCAGGACATTCAAATTTACTTTGGTGAGAATTCCATTCAACTCTATGGGGCACTCCATCACTACTTCACTTACTCTTCTCTTTGTGCCAATGGCTAGTTGCAATATCCATGACTTATGATGCTTCAACTTTCTAAGAGAACAATTTTCATCTACTTTTGGAGTAACATAACTATAATTATATCCTGGATCAATCAAAACATAAATAGAATTCTCATCAGTCTTACCTTCAAATTCCACCACTATTGATTAATGGTCTACTTGATGGTTATCCAAGACTGCATAAATTCGAGTTTCCCTTGTGATATCTTCATTTGTAGTTGCTTCTTCCAAGTTATGTAACTTTCAAGGGTTCTCTCTCTAATGCGGGAAATCCCTAATCATATGGTTTCCTCCACATCCCCACACCAAAGTGGCCCTTTTGACCTTTTTCTGATGCTATTGTTGATTCATTTCTACTTTGAGCTTGTGGCCCTTTTTAAAAACTTATTGGTTGAATTCCCAATGGGGGTTTGAATGCACTTTTCCTTTGGTCAAATATTAACTTCTTATTTTCCTTTTCTATGCTCATAGCAATGCATTTCCATTATGATGGATTCATCAAGACTGGGTGGATTGACAAACTCAATCCTATCTATGTAACTTTGGGGAAAACTTCCAAGGAAGATTTGAATATTTACTTTTTTCATTTTTTTATGCAACCCACACACCTTATCAGTTCCAAAAATTTATGGGCATGCTCTTCTATTAACCTCTGTCTCAATTTTATTTCATGGAGTTCTTTCCTCTTATTATCATAATACCTAACAAATAGGTACTTTTCCCTGAAATTCCTCTAGGATTGTACTTAGTTGATCCTCCTCTCCTTAATCCTTTGTTCTTGAATGAGGTGATCCCACAAAATAGAATCTTGTCCATTAATATTGTAAATATAAATTCGGTCCTTTTCATTTTATGAGTAGTCATGGGTCCAAAAATACTTGTTCATTCCAAGAAGCCATTATTCTGCACTGTCTTATTTTCTCCATCAAATGTGGGATGTCTTTACTTTCTAACTTATCTGTGTCAAATTCTTTCAAAATTCCTTATTTTTTCAAACCTGTGGGGAGTACGCTTTGGGGTACATCGAGAACTGCAAGAATCACATGACCTGCTTGAGGAAGATGTTGATAAAGATGTCTTGCATTCTATGCTCGCGGAACCATTTTTTTGAACTTAAAGTCCTCTCTCTAAATCGACCTTTAGAGCATCTCTCTGCATTTATTTGATTAACATCGCTTGGATTAGACCCAATATTAGCTCTCTGTTGAATATAAGTGAGGGTTTTAACAATGGCAACATTAATCTGGTTCTACTCTTCCTGATATTTGATCAGTCTCTCATTGAAACTTCTCATTGTTTCAACAAAATTCTAGGGAGTAATATGCTCTCTTCTCCCATTGGAATATGTCTCAACATATTTCTCTTGCTCATTTTCTCCAAGGACATCCTCATCATTCTCATAGGGATCCTAGGCATCTATCATGGTCACCATTTTCCTTTCGAAACCTTTTCCCTTTCATTAGGGGCCCTCCGCTACAGTTGTTCCAAGACTCAAAACTAAAAACATTGTGCATCATAGGGATATTTATTCGACATACTAGTAATACATGGATTGACACAATTAAAATTATTTAATAAAATAAGAATCATGGATTAATTTGTAGGGTTCTTCATTCCCTAGTTCTTTTTTCACATCTATGCATTTCTAGAAACTACCATTATTGACAATATTTTCAATTTAAAGTCATATGCACTTTATGTGTATCTTTGATTCTCTTCTTGAAATGTTGATCTGGCCCAAACATCCCGAGTGTTGCAACCTTCACTCTGATACCATATCTCATGTCCCTAATCACCTTGGTGGCCCTTTAAGACCATGGGGAACTCTTTCAAATGCCATTTTTTCCATTTTTCTTGCTCTAATACCATCTATCATGTCCCCCATTCACATTTTACAAATTTTGTGAGAATTCAATTTCTTTGATACCATTTTAACATTTCCCCCTCGACCAAACTGACCATCGGAGAGAACATTACACCAGGTCAGGATTCTAAATTTCTCCCAATCCATGACTTTCGACCTCATATCATTAAAATTACAGGAACCAAACTAATTGGAACCTTAATATTGACTAAACAACTTCTTAATTAACCTTACATACCACCCTGACTGAAAAATTCCTCTTCTGGAAATTAAATTATGTCATTCCGCCTTTTTTCCAGCTCTCCCGACTCTCTAACATCAAAAGTAAAGAATCAGAACACACAATTGGTTCTTAACAAACAATTCTTGACTTCTTGACTTCGACTACTACCTTTCGTACATACAGAGTTGTAAGTCGAAACTGAAACACAAAAATCAAAAACCAACACTCGACTTCCTAACTCCGACTGTTATCTTTCGTACCTTGGGAATCAGATGTTGGAACCGCAGAACAAATATCAACAACCAACCCTCAACTTCCCAACTTTGACTGCTATCTTACGTACATCAAGAATCAAAAAGTTGGAACCGCAAAACAAATCTCAACAAACTACCCTGATTTTCTGACTCTAATATTCCAATATTGGAAGTCAGAAATCAGAACATAAAACATTTGTTCAACATATAAACTCTTGACTTCTCGACTCTAAATACTACCTTTAGCACATCAGGATTCAGAATTCAGAACTGCAAAACGGTTCCTTAAATGAAACCACCCCGACTTACTGACTCCAATTTTTTCAACATCGAGAGTCTAAATTCGGAAGTGCATACCAACTTTCAATAACAACCTTCAAGTTTTTGACTTCATCTACCACCTTTTGTACGTCGAGAGTTGAAAGTCATAACCAAAAATTGATTTTCAACAAAACTTCCTGACTTTCCAACTCTGATGTTTTTGAAATTAGGATTAATAATTTGGCATCGTTGAACATCAACCCTTTATGACTTCTATGATGTCGATATCGGCATCAGAATTCTAGCAAATTTTGTACCCATATCGCTACTTCTCACCAAATCAAAGGTCGGGAGTTGGAACACCGCCACTACGCTACTACATAGTTTTGATCTTTGACTTCCACCATTGGTACCCTGGTGTCGACATCAAAACAACAACCTTTCCATGAAAAATTGTAGATCCCGACATCAACACGCTTGCACTTCGGCAAACAACCCTCTGTTCAACACTTAGCCAAATTTCCCTTCCATGCTTAGACTCTAACCCTACTATTTTGGCCATGGAAACTCTACAGAATTATTTTGATATAAAACTGAACACTTGGCCAATTTGAACACATCGCTAAGGTACAACACTATCTTCATGCTACAATACTTATGCATGTGCAATTTAAACATTTATGGTTTAAAATTCAATTGAACTACAATTGCAATTCATGCCAAAACTAGTTGATTCAACACAGGCGTAGCCACACTAAAATCATGCACAACCATCAACTTATTAACAAACTATGAACATGCATTATATTGAATAATTCAAGCTTCCATTGCATTCCATTTAACATGATAAACATTAATCCATCACATACAAATTTTGGACACTTATAAACAACATGCAATTATCTTTCCAACTGAAATCATCAAACAACTGGCTATGTGAGGTCAACAATCCACCCAACCGTAGGTCTTTTTCCATCTTATATTATTTCAACTAAGATACCACCCCCAATATAGGCTAGGTTATCCACTAGGAATCCTATACTTAGGCTCACTCATATCAATGGATACACACACTTAACATAACAATGCATAGTTGGGTTTTTCAATCCCATAGAGAAATAAAGACAGTGACTGCTAAACCAATGACCTCAACCACAAAGCTACAAGCTTCTCCATCAGCTCCATCTATCCTTGGCACCACATCCTATTGAGGCCTAGAAAATCCTAGGTAACAATAGTAGGTATTCTCCCCATTAAACTTTCCCAATTAGCTCGTTATTGTTTAATATGGGGAATCCGTCCATTTTACAGTCCGGCTACCATAGTTTAAGTAATGGTTTAAGATTTCTTTTACAGGTTACAGACCGGTCCACCGTTTAAGTGTATTTTTTAGTTTTATTTTGTATATGATATGCAAGTGCATAGTCTAAGTGCAAACGATAGAGACAACAAAGAGTTCACAATGTGATGCGTAGATTCTTACCTCTCGTTTTATTACCTCTTTTGCTTCTAAATCATAAACAAATAACAACTATGCTAAGCTAGTTAATTCTATCTAACCTATCCCTATGGAGCAATATTGTATTTAATGTTGAGTAATGTACTGTAAACATGCATAGAGAATATTACAGATAGTTGTTCATAATTCATAATACATGAATACATGTAGAAAGATAACATAGAGGTAGCTCATTGTTGGTTAAAACATTCTTTACTCAATATACTGCATAAGTTTCATAAAAATAACAGAAAAATCATTCATAACATGGAAGTAATTCATAAGTCAGAATGATCTCACAGTTTGTAGAATAAGCTGAAACAGAAATAATTCGGCATTCAACCAATCTACAGCATGCATGCGAAACTTCACAGCTCCTTCTCTAGCAAAAAATATGGATTTCTTTATTATAAAAGGAAATAGTTATTCTTACAATAAACTTCACAAAAGATAGCATGGAAAATTCCCCCTCCTCTTCATCGATCCTACCTATACTTATACAATTTGAAATGTCTTTTGGTCTTCCTACCCTTTGGGATTCCTCTACAAATCGGTTACAAAATTGACTTTGTCTCCTAGTGTGCTTGCTAATTTAGGAAAAATATAAATATTACAAAATATGTGTCAATAAGAAAAATATTCTAAGTGGGCCTAGCCACCTCATTAATAAAATGCTTCCATGTGTAGGCATCTGTCACTATTGTCTCAAACTCTGATGGCTCTAGAAATCTAATAGTGACTTCATGCTTGGGAACTTGAGCTTTTATATTAGCCATCCTGGCTGGAAGTAATAGAAGTTGATCTTCTAATAGATGGTTGCTTACTACTACCTAGGATATTACATTCTTAAGCACTCTCTCATCCAAATGTTTGATCAGCTGAATTCCTAGCTCATCCTCCTGCCATCTTGCATGCAATTGCTTCAAGTGCTCTTCATCCTCTGGTAATTCATCTAACCTCTTCTTGGTAGATGTTTGGGAGTGGTTGTAATTTGTAAGAACCTTTCTACAGAACTCTGTGCAAACGCCTTTAGTTCTCTGAGCTTCCATTATCAGTTCTTTAGCAGCTTTATTCCCAAATTCTATCAGCTCATATTCCAGCTTCACTCTCTCGGATTATTTGATCGGTGCATTTGTTGGAGGTTCCTTGGTTGTTTCCAACCAAGTAAAATGCCCCTAAATGATTTCCAGGACATCTTGGGTCTTGCCTTCAAATTGAGAAGCTATACCTGAAATCTGTTCCAACCTAGCTTCCACTTCTCGAACCTTCAACACCTCATCTGCTATCTGGAGATGCATCTGATAAATTTTATTTATGAGCATAAGGGCATGATTTTTCAAAGGCTCTATATCCATTATTTGTTCATCTGCCACCTTTAACAAAACCTCCAATGAATCCTTTTGTGCCTCCAATGTTTCCACCTGGGTTTCATACTGTTCTGCCTTCTGCTCAGCAGTAGCCTTCTACAATGCCAATTCTGCAACCTTGTTTTCCAAATTTCCTTTCTCTTTACTTAAATCTTCATTGGATAAATTCAAATTGTCTCTCTATTCTTCTAATATTTGGTGTCCCTTTGAAGCCTCTCAAAATATGATAAGGTAGCTTCATATTTTCTTTTTGATTCTTGTCCTACACTTTCTTCTCTCCTCAAAGCTTCCTTCATTTCGGCCATCTTTCCCTTATACTGCTCAATGGCTTATGTAAGCTTGTTGACATTATGAGCATTTGCATAGGCATAGGAATTTCCAATGCCCATAGAAGCCAATTTCTTTGGGTTTGCTTCTACATTACTCATGACCGTCCTCTATCACTATGGTCACTGGTGGTTGAGTCCCTACCCTCAAGGTTTTCTCTGTCCTCCACGTAATGGATTTCTTTTTAGGATCGAAACGAATATCCTCCAAGCATGCCACATCGTATTGTTTATATGGGGTAAATGGTATTAGCCCCATTTCAGCTATGGGGACATGATCCACTGTAAGGATGTTGCTAGATGTGGATGGAGGGTTCTCTGGATTATCCCGAACAGGGGTTTGATTTAGACCTCCACCACCTACAACTTCTTCATTTTCCTGACTTTTCCCCTCTGTAATCCCTTCTGTATCCTGTATTCCTAGCTCAAATTTTGTAGCTTCTCAAGCAATAGCTTTTTCTGACTCTGAAATTTTATCCAAAACAGCTTCTTCTTTATCCTTCTATGCTTCCTCCGCCAACAACTTCTTTGCTCCAGCTGCAAGCCTGCGAGCACTTTCTTCTTGGTCCTTCCTTACAACTTCTTATTTTCCTTCATTTGGTTTTGGATTGTTGTTGTTACTTCCCTTGACCCCAGATTCCTTTCCCTTCAACTGCTTGCTCACAGCTGCCATGCTCTACACATTCCTGAACACTTTCTCCTCTTTATCTATATAGTCTTTATATTCTAAATTTACCTTGTGAGCGGCCTTGTGAGCTCCCACATTTCCTTATGAATCATTACGATGGAATATTTTCTCCCCGAAATGGAAAATATACAATTCTTCTGAAGCACTTTTGACCTTGATGAACTTGTAGCTCCTTACATAAAAAGGTACTTGTGGGAACACAACCTTCTTTATATCGAACAAATAATTTCCAAAACCATCTAGAAATACTTGTCTAACTGCCTCCTTATATAATATGTAATATGTTGCATACTTAGGCAGCAGTGAGGGTTCTTTGGTGCCTCCATACATTCTCATATATGTGCCTTCTTTGGTGAAAAAATAATCTCCATATTCTTTTATGGATTCTACAGCTCCTTCTGACAGACATGGACAATATTCTAGAAAGATCAACTTGTACAGGGGCCTTATGAATTCCTCACATATCAACTGATAATGGTTGTGATATTTATGGGATCCTAGAATCCAATATGCAATGTATATAGGGGCTTTCCCCTCCTTCCACACACAGTTAAGCTTCTCAAACCTGTGTCTATAGAGTTTACAATCTATCAAAAAAGATGACATAAAAAATTTTGATTTGTTCTGTTTGAAACCCTCCCGGGCTACCTTGACACATTTGGCCAAGTTCCTAGTAGCTATATTGGCCCAATTAAAAATCATTCCCTCGATAGCTACATAATACATGAGGGGAATCCAACCAAAATTATACATCTTCCCATTAGCCCTACCATACAGCTTACTTATCATCAATGTTATTATCCTGAAAGGGTTTCAAAGATGGGAAGTCTCATATTCTCATGATTGTTTGTGTCTAAAGGTCTTCCCCTTAGCCACCATCATCTTTGTTGTGGCTATATAGTCAAATTTCAGACTTTTGACCCACTCTGTTGTTACACTTATTTCCTTTTCCGGTGGACTATAGGCTGCCAAAATGAATGCAAGCGCAAAATATGCAACAAGATTTCCCTTCTCATCCCTTATCATCATTCCTACTGTGTCTATTTTGGGAAACATCCAACCAATGACCTCCGCACAGGGAAAAATATCAGGCCCAGTTGCTATTTTAGTTATCCCAAACCTCAAAATATTCTCGTACAAAGCTAGGTCTCCCAAACCAGCGTCTGGCATTTTTCTTTCAACCAACATGAGGTAGATCTGGCCCCATTTAAGCTCAAGCTCTTCTCCTATAATCGCCTTAGTGTCTTCATACATTATCTCAGTCTTTACTGTTGACAAGACCTCTACAACTTCTATGTCAGAATCGTCCTCAACAACCTTAGGCTTCCTCCTCCCCTTCTTTGTCATTATTTATGCTACAAGTTGTACCTACAAAAAACAGATCTTTCTTAGCGTCCACATTTTAAAACAATGATTATAAAAGTAAGCACACAAACAAATACACATGCATACATATCCCACAGAATCAAGAAAAACCTAAATCTACCTTACTCTAATGGTTTCATCCATTAGAATGGGAAATATGGGGTATGAGTCAGGGTTACGGCTACACACAAACGTCAGATAAAAGAAACCCTATTGAATCCTCTGCATTTTCTCTTTTTTTAGCGGTGAAACCCCCCACTCAGCCCTAGAAATTCTCTCCCATAGGTGCAATGGAACTTCAAATTCTGTAGCGGCAGTGCCCTAGGGTGAAACCAGGCCCAATATCCCATGGATGATACATATGAACTAACAACCAACAGGATCTGGGTGAAACAAGGGGACCGCAACCCACACCAATGCCCACAAGTGGGATACCAACTGGCTTCATACCGGCGAAAAGCTTGGCTCCCTGAAAATTTATCGTAAACCTAGTTGACATGGAGAAAAAACCTCTGGGAAAGCGAACGGACCTTGCAGGTGGGAAAACCTAAACTGAAATGGCCAAAGCTAAATGAAAAATAAGGGTGCAAACCCCCCTTATAAATCGGGAAATGACGCCACCTAACCCACCCCGCATCAACGACGGACGACTTTGCAACCTAAACCAATCAACCACTTGAAAGAGAGGATGAGAAACCAACTTGTCCAATCAAAAGTTCTCCACGTGACTAAAAATAACTAGCGAGCACGCACCACGTGAGCTCCACCAAGGAATCTGCACGATCAGCTCAAATGGGAATAAACACTCTCCAACTTCCAACTCTCTCTGAAAAAAATAAAATGGTAAAAAACCTCACACTTGGTAAATAAATAGGCTATCCGAGGGCTTAAAAAAATTTCATTAAATATTGCACGAGCGAGCCCCAAACGACGTTGGCACCAAACGCTTCGGGCTGGAAAACATAAGTCATCATGGCAACAGCCTTGACATGGCATCTCAATCATACTAATCCATCTATAACTACTGGCTCACGAATTCATATTTCACCCGCTATCTCTCTGTGGCTAGGCCGTTGAAAACATATCGGCGGGAAGACAAGGATGTTAGCCACCGCAGTGGTTCTGATTTCAAGAAACCTCCACAATGATGGGTCCTCAAGGACTAGAAAAACATCCACAATAAACTTGCAAAAGCACCCATTGTAGTGGCTCATACCTAGGGAAGGCTCTGCCATAGAGGCTCCCGAGTACTAATTTAAAAGACAAAACGCCAAGTCTTCCACCATAGTGGGCATGACTTGCAAAGCCCTTCGTCATAGTAGGAGTGAAAGAAATCAGGTATGCAAAAGAGAATATCACCCGCTATGAGTGGCTTGATCATGAAAAACCATCCGCTATGGCAGTTGTGAAACAAAGAGCACGTCCGTAGTAGCGGCTCGCAAATGGACATTGGTCTGATGTTGTGACTCAAAATCAAATAAGAATCTGACGCAGTGGATCCAAGGTGGGAAACCATCCGCTGTTGAGGATCAAAAATCACTTTCTGCCTTAGTAAAAAAAATTAATCTATGGAACTCTTAATGATGGGAAGAAATTGAAAAGGCTAAAAATCAAATTCAAAGCATTTTAAGGAGAAAAGTAATACTTTCAAAGGGGTCCTAAAAAATACAAAAAAAAAAATTGGTTAGTTGTTGCAGCAACAACACATCCCTACCACACCCAGCTCAAGGAAGGTCCTCTTCTTTGCTACAAAGTCCCTCAGGCACCCTTTCCCTCCAGAGCTCCCTGGAGTTTGTATATAATGTCTAATCTACTAAACCATTAAATATCTCGATCCTTCACCTATTTTCACAATTCACACGGATTCCTAGCATTTTCAATGCTCATGGACTCAACTTTTCCTCTAGAGATGAATTCTCATATGATCACTAATGGGAATGAAATCTGCACTGCAATTGGGTTCTGGTTCTCCCACATAGGTTTCAGGATACTGAAAACGCATCGCACTCTGTCTTCATCGCTACTGGGTCACAACTCCACCATACTGGGTTATAGATTCATGGAACACATTTCTATGAGGTACTTTGAATGCTTCCACAAACAAATTGTCCCATGCATGTCCATACCACTTATGAACTTAGCCCCATGCTTCATTAAACATAGGAGCTTATCCCTCAAATACCTTCTTACAACAGAATTAAGAGTGGCAAGGATGCCTACTTGGGCTCTCTAGATGACACTCGACAATATAAGGTTGACTCTCCCACACCCCCTCGCCTCTCCCTAGTGGTTAACACACAAGCCCGACATTTTTTTATTGCTTCCATAGCCAACCTTTGACTTTTTATTTACATTAAAAATATTTACATGCTTTTACATTATCCATGGATTACTAGCACATGGTCTACAAAATAGATAATCCATGCCTCTATAATTTTAGGCATTCTCTAGCAGGGCCTTGTCCTTGAGCTCTATGTTAGGAATCATGCATTGCATATACACAATATTTACACATCAAGCCAACATATACAGTAGGGGTCGAAATCGGGACATTAGATATATGCAGGCACTAGATTTACAAGTTGCAAATTTAGAGGGAGTTGATTGGATGTTCTTGGAGATATTTCTCTTGTTATATGTTGGGGTTTTCTCTTGTGAGTCTATGGATTGATATATGCATATAACCCCTAGAGAAGAACATGATGTTGAAAGTGATGATGGTTCTTATGACTCGTGTTGCAGCAATAGGGTTTCTACCATAGTAGAATACATGGAGAGTGGAGCTAATGCCTTTCATAGTTTTTGAGAATTGTTCATTTGGAATGTAAATCTATGAAAATATCATGGAGATATGAGCTTGATGAGTCTTGATTATTATTTGATACCTTTATTGTAAGAAGTGTTGGCCATTATAATCTAGATGTTCCATGGAGGTATTTTTCCTTGTGTTGATGCAAAGGTTAAAGACCGATGTACATGTAAATATGGAGATTAGCACAAAAAATTGTCTTTCCATGTACTTGTGTGATGAAACATGGATAGGGTTTGAAAACCATAATGAATACAATAGTACTTGTATGGATAACCTTGTGATACAAGCTTGTTGAATCCAATGAGGGATTGTCAATATTGGTGCTTGATTGTTGTACATCTTCGGTGGTGTATAGGCTTTTCATGGGTTCTCTAACTATGATTTTGGAGAGATTGAAGATTGTACCATATTTTGATAAGTTATGAGTATGTGCATGTACTTTATCTTCGTCTATGATAATTTATGAGTATGTGCATATCTAATTTCCATCTTGCATTATCTTCTTGATTTGGTGATTTCCAACACTTGTTGTTCATGTTGATTTGACATAACATATGGTTGACTTTGTTATATGATTTAACGTACATCTTGAATATGATAGATTAGATCTACTCATATGAATCTATTGTGATTAAAATAGTTCCTTATCTTCTTTATACTTGGAAAGTTGTGGCATAAGGGTTGAAACTTATTGGCATGTGTTTAAAATATTTTCTCTTGGGTTTCCTAATGTAATGTATTGAGTTGAAGTGAAATGAAATATTGTCTATTGTTTACTATTGTAAATTAATATTTCAAATCATCCCTAAGGCTAAATTTCATAGGGTAGTACTAGATCCAAGAAAACTACTTTGTGTAGATGAATATTTTGTTTTGCATTAGAAGTCGAAGAATGCATATTTTTTTGCATTCATGAAAAGGTGTATGGTCAAAGTGTCCACAATTTTTTGTTATTTGATCAAATATTTGGAAATATTAGACATTTGTACATGCAAGAAGATAGTGGATACATCAAAATCTATGGGATGTCCATGGCTCTGTTTTTTTTTCCAAAGTATGTACAAGTCACACTATTGGGCCAAGAAATAACTTTCCAATAGTTTGCATGGAGAGATGACAATGTTGAGAAAGAGTAGAAAGGAATCATGGCCCAAGTTCCTTCCCATGTTGAATACTATCACATATATGATGTAGCACATAATGAATAGATTTCTCTATAACTCATGGCCTATAAATTTTTCTCACAACTAATCAAGTTACATGATCCCTTTCCAGTGATCAAGAATTTCATCGTCTCTCAAGGAATAGTTTGGAGGATCAGTGTTCAACATAATGAGTAGGAAGAAATGTAAAAGAGAGATAACAGTTCTACAAAGGTAGTAGTGAGAAGAAGTAAAAGGATGGAGAATCCCCCAACATAAGGAGATTCAAGTCCATCTTTTGAACCACAAAAACCTTTGGAACAATATTCAATGTATTCATGTATTAGGAAGAAGGGAGTCATGATAAAACAAGTGATACTTCGACAGTAAATATAGATATAGATGATTCAAAATTAGGCAACGTGCAAGATATTGAACCACCCAATGTTGATATCCCTGAAGAGTCAAGGTACTCAAACCCCAATGAGAGATCAAGAGAAGAAGATCAAAGGATCTCCTACAATGATCGATCTCATTCCAACAGTACACATAGTATAGAAGGAGATAATGTTATTAGAAAATAGAATTAAGGATCCCTAGTTGAAGCATCAAGCACAAAGTTGGGCTAGAAACTTGGTTCATTGAATGATTGAAGAATCTCAAATAGGAGGTAGGAACATAGGGATATATTAATAAATTCAAATTGTATTACATGAATCAATATTTTAAGTATATGACATACAAAACATAGGGAGGTGAAAATATGAATTCAAAGCTATAAATGATCAAATAATACATTTCCAATATTAACAATGTGAATCCTTTAGTTATCGAGGCATTGGGGTTAGATTTCACACAATTATCCAATGCAAGATGCATGTTGATCTCATGGCCAAGGACAAAGAGATTTCCTTCTTGAAACAATAGCTTAGTATCCAAAACTCCATAACCGAGAGAAAGATAGCATTGATTAGGAAAGCTATTACACTCTATGATGAAAATATGTCATTGGTAATTGGGTATTTTAATAAGCTCATTGCATGTTCACGTTCAAGGATGCACTAATAGATAAGATGAATGAGGTTTGTTAGCAATAGTGACATATCTTGCAATGCATCAAGTGGCAAGAATGGTACACACCAATTCCATCCCACATTCATGTGCTAAATCAATTGAAAGTAGTTGAGCTTCAATCATATATGGATTATAAAGAAAAATGTAGAAAACAAAACACTTGGCCTTATGAGTAAAATTTTGAATGCACTGGAAAATGCATAGGTTATGGGAAGAATGTTAGTTGATCTACTTATATATCCTAAATTAGTAAAAATCTTGTTTGAGAAGCTAAAAAACAAAGTCATCTAAAGGATTCAATCATGAAAATTTAATGCCAACAAAATTCATGATGTGCATGAAGCAATGTTTAATGACTATATTGTACTTCCTAACAAGCAAGTCAAAAGGCTACAAAATGCATTTGGTTAATTGAAAAGGGTCAATATAGAACTTAGGTTAGCAAGCCTTAGACCAAAATGGGGGAATATTTCTTATACATGTGAAAGTTTGTTGGATTAGACTTTCACCTAGCTTCGAAAGTATGCTTCAAGTATGACGAATTTAATTATTAGTTAATTTCAAATATTAGTCACCTAGGGTAGATGGAGAGTAGAAAAAGTTTGAGGCCAAAGGACATCGACAAACTTTTAACCATTGCATTCAAACAAATTGTTATCTCTCAATGACTCATGTCGTATTCATGGTTACTCGTAGCTTCCTTGATTTTTCACAGGTTGTAGTCGATGGACTATTCCCCTTATTGTTTGTTTTTAATTTTGTTTTCATGTCAACGTTTTCTTTACCACTCTCAGTTAAGATTAAGTTAGTTGCATTCCATATTGCATTGTCAATTTCATTTTATTTGTTTTAACTCATCAAACCTAGATTATGGCAACTAAAACATAGCCAAAGAGCTTGTCATTTCAATGGAGAAAGGTCTAATTGGGCCCCTTCATCAGGTACACATGTAAAGTTGATAAGGGGTATTCATGCATGTCAACAAGTGGGTGGTGGGGGTTGAAGGTGTGTGTGTCTGGATTGAAGCTATCACACACAATAGACACACACATCATCCTCCCCCAATATGGTAAGAGGTGGGGGTTTAAGGGGTGAGTGTATGTGCATACATATGTGAGCCATAGCATACACATACCTTCACACCCCCACGCTTACACACACACGCGCACGCCTTTGTTTTGTGTATGTATGTGTTTAATATATAGTATACATAAGCCTTAATCCCCCAACCAACCACCCTCCCATGCGTGTACACACACACACATCATCACCCCCACCCACCACCCCCAAGGATGAGCATTCATGTGTGTGCACACCTATGTGTGTATCATAGCATACACATGTCATCATCCTCCAACCACTCACCCTTCCCTTGTATGCACACATACACACCTTCGCTCCCCTACCATCCACCATGTTGAGAGATAAAGGTGTGTGTGTGTGTGTGTGTGTGTGTGTGTGTGTGTGTGTGTGTGTGTGTGTGTGTGTGTGATAGCTATGATCAAAACAATAACATGTACATACACACACATATAGACACTTTCAATACCCAATAGATTGGAGGGGGGATGTGAATGTTTATGTTAAATAATGCACCTCAATCCACAAACACAAATACCTTCACCCTCCTCCCACCATGCACATAAACAAACACCTTCACCCCACCCCACCCACATATTTCAACTAGTGTTATCACAAGAAGGGTCTAACATAATGCTAAAATTGACACTTACATTGTAGAGGCTATCATGCACAGATACACAACTTCACCCACCCCTCAAGCAACCACCCCTCCACACCTTTAACAACCCCTCCCCCTTCCCCCAAACACTACCCACCCTTTTAACCAATGAATAAAGGTGTGTGTGTGTGTGTGTGTGAGAGAGAGAGAGAGAGAGATAATATTCATATACCCTCCCAAGGGATGAATGTTTATATGTGTGCATGTGTACTCAATATGGATCTCATCATGATCATTGCATGCACAAACACACACATAATCTGCATGCATGTGCATGCTTTGGTTGCATCGAGAGTAGAGAGGTGTTTACAACCCATTATGGGGGAGTGTTGTCCTGGGAAAGGAGCACAAGGAAGAATTTCACACTCAAGAAAAAGAAGGTGCGTCACACGTGTGACAGAAAGAAAGGAAGGTCACGAAGGAAGCAAAGGAATAGCACAGGCAGAATGGAGATTTGCACGATGAAGGAAAGGCAAGCGCATGGGCGTACATGTGATAACTTCCAAAAGATGACAGGTGCAGATCATGGCCTATTAAGGCAGCGTAGGCCTACGGCAACGCATGTATGAGGGAATATTTGTAAGTCATGCCGATAGTGCCTTATGTCAAACCCCGATAGCTTATAACTGTTTTTCATGGCTGATCATGACCTGTAACTGATAAGCAGTATGTAGTCGACCCTGCATGGTCTGAAAGAAGATATAAATAGGGAGAAACCATTCTGTATAAGAGTTGGTGATTAAGAGTTATTGTTTTTGCTATTCATTGGCAATCCAAAGTGAAGGATGCCATTTTTCTGTAATTTTGTAGATATTAGAAGAAGAGAAGACTCAAGAAGAGTCTAGTAGCGATAGGAGGTTGTTGAGCCATGGATATGGCTGCTTTGTGCACAGACCGCTAGGAGTAGAAGGGATCTGCAGCTGAGTGCGTAGACAGTGATTAGGAGAGTCGATCCAAGCGGTCTGTGGATTAGTAGAAGTAGGGTAGAAGAACAAATCAGAGAGCATGAGAACCAGAAGTCTGAATCATAAAGACATATCATAAGACCAGTCTGCATCCTGCAGACTGCAAGGTGCTATATCCATTTCTCATGCCAGATGAAGAGCACCTTGGTGGTTTTTCCGAGATGGGTTTCCACGTTATCCCTTGTATTTAATGGGTGATTGATGTTGTGAATTTTTTATATGAATGTTTGTTATTTGCTGACTGTATGATAATCAAATATTGATTAAATGCATGATGTTATATTGTAATCCATAGATTAATGTTTGAGAAAATGTCGTTGGAATATATACATATATCAGTCTGAATGCAAAATCTTAAGTTACAACATAAGTTGGAGATGGTCTGCTAGTACAATGAGTCAGTTGCGTCACACAAGTTGTGCCAGTTGTGAGGTTAAGAGAAAGGTTGGGTTACACGCGCTGACATATAGTTGTGCTTAGTCGTGCAAGACTGACTCCACCATCCAACCATCCAATTTCCTTCGTCGAGCGCCTTGGCCGCGCACCGAGGGACTATAATCCCTCACCAAATGCAAAAACATGGTTCTGGCAGTTACCCATTAGATATCTCGAGTGCAACTGTGCCTGCGTCACAAGTGTTGTCGACAGAGTCCTTCTATCGAGCCAATTTCTTGGGGTGTATTGTTGGTATTGTGATGTGTTGAACCATATATTGAGCCAAGAAGGTGATGGAAGCCAACAAATGGTTCCGTTGTTGGGACACTTAATTAATTAAGTCGAGGGATGTGTTGTGGCACCCGAAAAAGAACGAGATAGAAGATTGGTTGGACTTTAAAACGCTAGCACTTGCGCAAGAGGAGAACGCAGGAACACGGTTGAGCACAGAAAACTGGGTAGACAAATATATATATTCTAATATTCACGAGATCTTCTTTGCTGAGTTCCCCATTATACTGCATGAGTGGTTGTCAAGATTGGTGACTAAGCAGACAAAATTCCAGAGAAGAGAGACTGTCAAGTGGAGTGATCAGTTGGTTTGTGAGGTAACCAGTGTAAGTAACACCATTTCTAGAGCTATCGATTTTTGGGTTGATAGTATATTGCAAGGATATATTACTGAGTTTGTAGTAGATACTATAACCTCATATAGTAAAGCTGAAAGAAATTTTTTCCAAGGACCCCGAAGAAGATACTTGTTATGTATTAGTACATCGATAAAAATGCTTGCCTATGAGAAGGGTATCTTACAGCTGAGTAGTTGAGTTGCGTTCCTAAGAAGGAGGCTATGTCACAAACGACCTATTAAGAATATGGGAAAGGGTGAGTTTAAATGTTCCCTGGAAACACAGAACCTGAACTAGAAGCTGGAATCCTAAGGAGTGGAAGAATATTCAGATCAAGAAAGAGAAGGAAAACCGAAAAGGGATGACGAAATTCTAGTATGTTCGAGGAGAGTGAACACAAACTTCGATCGTACGAAGACGAAGGGTCTTGCGACAAAGAGGAGGACTATATCCCGATTTCGGAAGGATGAGAATATTTCGAGGATTTTGTGGAGATTCCAAGTTCAGCACACAACTAGATAACACCATATCACCAAAGGTAAGATATAGAGTTTTATCCCCAGAAAGGACTGCTAATACGGACAATGCTAGCCCTACAAATAGTGCATGAGAGGGTACACCGCATTTGAATCCTTTCCCAGAAAACCCCGATGCCAACTCAATGGCTGCGACGAATGTTCAGTTACCCACATTCAATGGAAATGGAACAGAAGACCCAGAGTAGCATTGGTCGCTCTATGAAGTTGTTTGGATGGTGTGTTTAGTCCATAATGCAGACATAAAGAAGGCGCAGATGATCACGACCTCGAGGGGTTATGCATTGGATTGGTTCATGAAGTTTTGTGCCTCACCAACCGGAACACCACAAAATACCTTTGAAGAGATTCGAGTCGCAATGATCTCTAAGTTCAAAAAACCTAAATCGAAATCGCAGTGTATTACTGAGATCAAAGAAATCAAACAAGCACTGACGGAAATGGTATGGGATTTTTACCAATGGTTTAAAACATTGATGGCCAAGGTAAGCTTCCAAATGTTAGATGTACAACATAAAGAGTGGTTTATTGTTGTGTTGTTACCACACATCTAAGGGCCGTTAACGTAGCAAAATATTGAATCGCAAACATAAACACTAGAACTAGCAATTAAGTTAGAAGCCTCACCCATTGGTGACAGTGTCGCAGGGATGGTGCAGATTCAGTCACAGCTGGCCAGTTTGACGATACAACTTCAAGACATCAAGAAGGGTAAGGAAGCACAAGAAAATTTGTGGTGCACAAAATGTAGGACGGACGAACACACTAAGGATAATTGTCCAACTTTCATGAACTACGTCGCGTCAGGTGCACCAAACCCATTAAATGGCCATGGGATACCATGGTGTCACATATGCCAGTCAAGAGGCCATTGCGACGAAGAGTGTTTATATTTGCAAAAAGTTGTAAGTACCCCTGCAAGCATTTTTTGTAAATTTTGTAAATCTGTAGGACATGATGAGAAAGATTCCAAACCATATCATCTCTTGAAAGACAAGACTGTCGACACCTGCTTAATGAAAAATGAAGGGCTCGCTCAAGTTGAATGGGCGCAAGCCTCATATCAGCCTACACAGTTCCCACCTAATCAGTACCAACCGCAGTACATGCCTCAGCAGTTGTACATGCAACAAAACCACTATCAACCACACTACCAGCAGAACCAGTACCCCCACGGCAACAACACCCACAGGGAAGGGGTGGAGGAAACTTCAGAGGAAGAGGTGGAGGAGGAGGATTTGGTAGAGTAATATGTCAAGTTACATGTTATAACTGTGGACTTCCAGGACACTATGCTAGAGATTATTTATAGCCTATGAAGACATGTTCATACTATAAGGGACATGACCATAATGTCGAACAATGTCCTCAGTTGATCGCAGAGTGGCAAGTAAGGACCATTACAGGACCTAACCCCACACAGAAATCGAACCCAAATCTGAATGTGAATATTCAGATGATTGCGGTTGAACCACGAGACCTAAACATCGTTGTCGTAACACGAGGAGGTGTGACGATCGGAGTAGATCGGGATAAACCACAAGGACAAGCGCAACCACAAGCAAGGCCAGCTGTGCGAAAAAAGGAGCCAATAGACGTCCAAAAATAGAAGGAAGTATTCTTGGACATACAATCAGAATTCATCAACCCAAAAGTACCATCGACATCTGCAGAAGTCAAGGAAATTCCTAAACAGTTTCAACGCATATTCTAGAAGAAGGTCCCACTAAAGGTTAGTAAGCTAAAAACCTTTCTGTCAAGTTGTTTGACGCTAATGCAAGATAAAGATGCTATTGCAAAACTACAAGCAATCATAGAAGAGATGACTGTAGAGCCATGACCTGAAAAGAAAGTTAACCAAGTAAGAAAGAAATTTAAAACTGGTCGCGAGTTGAGGATGACTGCGCAAATAGGTGACTACGACATGGATTATATCATCTTGGATTTGGGCTCAGATGTCAATATTTTGACGCGACAAAATTGTGAAAGTATGGGCAAGCCACACTTGGACTGGTCTCCTATCCAATTGTGACTTTCCAATCAGGCAAAGATCCTACCCATTGGCCGGTTGAGCAATGTATCTGTCGATGTCGAAGGGTTGTGCACACTTGCAGACTTTGAAGTCATTAACATTGTTGATGACATGAACACATACCCCGCTCTGTTGGGAATAGATTGGGCCATAGACAATCAGACCATCATAAATTTCAAGAAAATGATTCTTTCATTCGAAGATGAGGAAATGAGGGTAGTATCACCCATCGATCCATTAGAGGACAGAGATACGTTGAGCCTGTTAATAATGAGGAACATGGTGACTATCTCAACCAGATCTACAATGTCATAGCTATGCAGGAAGATTATATCAATCCGACATCAGATGGAAACCTGAGCTGGAAGAGTGCTAGTTCCTGCACATTCGAGTCAGGAGAGGATTTAGAGAATTGGCAAAATAGATTACACGAAGTCTCTATGAGAAGGTGTACCAGATTTACAAGGTTTGTGCGACGGGTGGAGAATGAGTCAAGGGAGCTACCCACCTATGAGGGTTTACCTGACCTTGCGAATTTCTTAAAATAATTTGAAGAACTTGTAATATAATCGTAGCGCTTGTCCGCGCTGGATCATGCACTAAAAGCTACGCCCGCTAGATGGTGGGGCGCACATAAGAATTCTATAACAGACTGGTCATAGTGTAGAAGGTTGATGGAAGTCAGGTTTGGAAAAGAGGTCACCTTCACAAACCGCAAGTATTCAAGAAAGACAAACCCAGTTGAACATCTTAACCTTTGTCGCACGATATTTGCAGAATATCCGCGGCAGGAGAGGGCCCATAATTTCATACATACATTAAAAATGACACCTAGAACCCGGTATACCTCTATGGAGCTGCAACAAGGAACCCAAGATTGGGAAATACTCGCTAAGCATTTTGCGCATACATTTGAATTTATTGATGAGCACCCTATAATTGATGTTGCGCTTCAAGCAGTAAAGGAGAAGATATTTGCTGAGATCCCTGTCAAAGAAGCTAATTCTCACCAATTCAGTGCAACCATTCAGTAGTGGATGGCATGCTACAATCTAACTAGAGACACAGATGATGATCCGACTATCATCAACATACCAAAATCAGAGGGCACGCGAGAAGTAGAAGGAAGTGGCATTTCAAGTGACCAGTTTCTCCAGCCCTTAAAAATCAAGAAAGTAAATATTGGATCGCCAAAAAACCCAAAGTTCTCCAATATCGGAGATTATTGGGATGAAGAAGCAGTTGCAAATATCACCGATCTACAGCATGAGTATCAATACCTATTCCCTACCAACTTCTTAGAAATGAAGGGGATAGTGGGAGACTTAGGGGAGATGAAAATACCCCTACGACCATATGCTAAACCAAGTAAGCAGCGACCATATAGGATGAACCCTAAGTATAAAGAAAGGGTAAAAATAGAACTTGATCGAATACTCGACGCCAAAATTATTGAACATATTGAGGAGTCATAGTGGATCATCCCTATAGTGATCTAGGATAAGAAAACAACAGGTGAAATCAGGATCTATGTTGACCTGAGAAAGTTGAACGACGCATGCTTGCATGATCCATTCCCAACACCATTTACGGATGAAGTAATTGAAAGTGTCGGAGGCCAAGAGATGTATTCATTTACTGATGGTTTCTCGGGCTATCATCAAGTCCGAATTGCGAAGGAGGATCATCAAAACACAACCTTTGCTACTGAATGGGGATGCTACTAGTATATGGTAATTCCCTTTGGACTCAAGAATGGACCTGCTATCTTTTCTAGAATAGTAGTTTCTGCTTTTAAAGGTTTTATACATAAATTTATTGAAATTTACTTTGATCATTGGACTGTATTCAGTCTAGTAAGAGACCACATTGAGAGTTTGTGCATGATGCTGGACTGTTGTCGTCAGTATCAGATTGCGCTTAATTCTAAAAAATGTATCTTCTATGCACTATTTGGTGTGATGTTGGGTTACATCATATGTCGCGACGGTATCTTGGTCGACCCAACAAAAATTGCGATTATCCTGGACTTACCACCACCTACATCAGTTACCCAGCTCAGATCAGTGTTGGGCCATACAGGCTACTACATGAAGTTCATCAGAGGGTATGCAATGATCACTACACCTATGGAGAAACTGTTGAAGAAAGATGCAAAGTTTCAGTGGAAAACAGAGTGCCAGGAAAGCTTGGATAAATTGAAGACTGCAATGACCACTATGCCAATACTTGTATTCCCAGACTGGAAGAAAGAGTTCCAAGTGCATGTCGAGGCGTCATCTGTTGTGCTCAGCATAGTCTTGACACAACCAAGAGAGGGTGTGCTTAACCACCCTATTGCTTTCGCAAGAAGGAAACTATCGATAGCAGAAAAGAACTACACGACGACAGAAAGAGAAGGACTTGCCATGGTCTATGCACTTCAAAAATTCTGACATTACTTGTTGGGTAGACATTTTCAGATGTACACTGACCATTCAACACTAAAGTACCTAGTAAACAAGCCAGTGTTGGGGGGGGGAATCTATAGATGGCTTCTCCTATTTCAGGAATTTGACTTCGAGGTCATAGTTGAACCTGGTCATTTGAATGTTGGGCCAGATAACTTGTCAAGGATAGATAGTGGTGAAGAACCAACCAGCCTGGAGGATAATTTTCCCGACATGCAACTATTTGCGGTCACTATGATGGATGATCATAACCACGAATTTAACGCCATCATCCACCTTTTAAGTATAGGCTATGCACCTGAAGGAATGTCAACTAATCAGAAGAAACAATTGGTTGTCAAAGATGTCAACTATACATTAATCGCAGGAAATTTGTATAAGTTGGACACATATGAAATCCTGCGCCGATGTGTTTTTTATCATGAACGACCCGGTGGGTTATGAGTGAAGCACACGCTAGTGTTGCAGGAGGGCACTACGCTAGGAAATCAACTGTGCATAAAATACTGTAGGGAGGGCTATGGTGGCCCAACATACACATGGATACTAAAATCTTTTGTAAACATTGCGATATTTTCCAAAGAACTGGAAAGTCATCACTCCGTGATGAAATGCCACTTGCACCACAGGTAACCCTTCAAGCATTTGACAAATGGGCAGTTGATTTTTTTGGACTGATTAGTCCCCCAGGAAAAAAAACTGGTGCGTGCTACATTATCACCGTGACAGACTATTTGACCAGATGGGCTAAAGCTACACCTGTTAAGGATTGTACCACTGCGACTGCAACAAAGCTTTTGTTTGAAAACATAGTCACCAGATTTGGTTGTCCAAAAATTTTACTAAGTGACCAAGGTACGCATTTTGTTAACAAAATGATTGATGACACCCTAGAATTTCAGATCCAGCATAAGAAGATGACACCCTACCATCCTCAGGCGAATGGAACAATCGAAGCTTTCAACAAGATTTTAGAAAATGCATTAACCAAGGTATGTAATGTGTGTCGGGATGACTGGGATCAGAAAGTCTCAGCTATGCTATGGGCATATCATACAACCTGTAAGCGACTAATAGGGCACACCCCATTCAGACTAGTATATGGACAAGAATTTGTTGTACCAATTGAGTACATTGTGCCAAGTCTAAGGATTGCCGCACTCACGGGAATGACCGATGAATGTGTTGTTGAACAAAGATTGTCGCAGTTAGTGCAAATGGAGGAAGACCGATTTGTCGTGGGATTTCATCAGACTATCGAGAAGCAGCAACAAAAGGCATGGCATGATCAACATATCAGGGTTAAGCCATTCAAAGAAGGAGGACTTGTCTTATTGTATGACAGCAAATTATTCAAGCACCGGAGAAAGTTGAAGACAGATTGGCTAGGGCCATATAGGATCGCGCACATCACTGATGCGAGCGAAGTAAAACTCTAGAAGCTAGATGGTACCTATGTTGCAGGTATGGTGAACGGCAATCGCTTGAAGACGTACTACGACACGCACAACATCTCGGGTTAGAATCACAAAAAAAGGCCAAAGGACATAACCAATTCTGTCGTAGGGTTGCAACAGGACCAGCATAGAAGCACAAGAAAAAATGCCAAGCGCACGGAACAAAGTAAAAAATGGAAAAATGATGCAAAAAGCGGAAATGACAGGCTAGCCAACATTCAACTACGAATCTCTGATGAATATTGTGGCAGCTATGACAGCTAAGTGACATTAATTCAACACAATACGAGGAAAAGGACGGCATGCTTTTTGGTCCCATCATTCGGCATCGGCATAACTGCCATAACTGTGCTAACAGGTATAGCCCATAAAGCGAGTTGCAAAAGTTAATGAATAATGTGTCGAAAGAAGCAACCCAGGAGATCAATTAGACCTCAACCTCCCGTCAAATGATGATTGCAAGATGCAGAGGGGCGTATAAATACTCTGCCTCCCAATCAAGCATTCTTTTACGCACAGTGAGAGCTAAGAGAACTAGAGCCACGCGATTAGAGAGCTAAACCCTGCCATCCGTGTAGGTGGGCTTGTGCTGGGCTTGTGTCACATCATCTATGAGTTCGTTCAATAGGTACCGTGACCAATTGAATACTCCCCCTAGCGCACATAAATCTATGAGTTCCACCGCCCCCGCCAAACATTGATTAGGTCACATCTTGTGGAGCAACTTACAAGATAATATTTTTGCAGTGACGTGCACACTTCTATCCTGGATGGGGCCAATCAAGAAGCCCCAACTTGCTCGCTGAAGTTGACACTTCTGCTTGATATGGGTGTTGTCTTGCTTGGCCAAGTATGGCGCAGGATTGCCACCTTCATTTGGGAGGCTAGTGATCCTCGAAATTAACTCGACGTCAATCGAATTTGGCCGATCTAGACATAGGCACCCTCTATGAAAGCAAACCAATAATTGCTTCACATAACTGTTGACTTGTACGCTATGGCCGAAGTGGGGCATAAACAACATGTTCGTCAGACTTGTGCAGGAAAGTCCCTCGGCCCACTCCATTGGCCTGAGCACCTGGGCGTCACTTGTGGCGAACTAGTCCGTGACCAGGCAGTTTGCTATCTACAATCCTTACCACTGTCGAGTATCAAAGTCCTCTAACTTCAATGTATCCAACTTAGGCATGATATCCTTCAGCAAGGGGATGTTGTTAGGAATTTGCAGCGCTACTAGAGCAGTAACCGCCTTCTTTGGGAGATCTCTCTCCTTTGCATCAGTTCTCCTTGGCCGAATGTAGTGTGGGAAATTCGAATAAGCTCGCTTCGCTTCCGACCCTCTTCATGGCATTGAGTCTTCTTCCATGACATCCTATGCTTCTTTGCCAATAGGTTCCTTCCCTCGTTCGTCCATAACGACTGTAGCCTTGTGTTTTCTCCGCTGCAGTGGTGGTGGTCCGGATGCTTCTCCTAGTTGCCTCAGCTCCCTAACAGGTGCTACAGTTGCTTGTTGTGGTCCCGGAGCAACTGGAATTCTCTGAGCTAGATTAGGCACAGCACGTGAACCAGGGGTTGGAATGGTAGCATGAACAGCTCCATTGAAAGTTTGTTTGTGCATTCTTGCCATGGGGTCAATCTCTGGTTGTTGTTGCGGTTGCTATACCTCGGGCAACTGTATTTCTTCTTCCTCGTCAATGAGGCAACCAGAGATAACGGTTGCGTCTGATACCTCAACCACAACAACAACCAGAGATTGACCCCATGGCAAGAACACAAAAACAACCTTTCAATGGAGTTGTTCATGCTACCATTCCAACCCCTGGTTCACGTGTTGTGCCTAATCTAGCTCAGAGAACGCCAGTTGCTCCAGGACCACAACAAGCAGCTATAGCACCTGTTAGGGAGCCGAGGCAACCAGGAGAAGCATCCGGACCACCACCACTGCAGCGGAGAAAACGCAAGGCTACAGTCGTTGTGGATGAACGAGGGAAGGAACCTATTGGCGAAGAAGCATAGGATGTCATGGAAGAAGACTCAATGCCACGAAGAGGGTCGGAAGCGAAGCGAGCTTATTCGAATTTCCCACACTACATTCGGCCAAGGAGAACTGATGCAGAGGAGAGAGATCTCCCAAAGAAGGTGGTTACTGCTCTAGTAGTGCCTCAAATTCCTAACAACGTCCCCTTGCTGAAGGATATCATGCCTAAGTTGGATACATTGAAGTTAGAGGACTTTGATACTCGACAGTGGGAAGGATTGCAGATAGCAAACTGCCTAGTCACGGACTAGTCCGCCACAAATGATGCCCAGGTGCTCAGGCCAATGGAGTGGGCCGAGGGACTTGCCTGCACAGGTCTGACGAACGTGTTGTTTATGCCCCACTTCGGCCATAGCGTACAAGTCAACACTTATGTGAAACAATTATTGGTCTGCTTTCATAGAGGATGCCTATGTCTAGATCGGCCAAATTCGGTTGACATCGAGTTAATTTCGAGGATCACTGGCCTCCCAAACGAAGGTGGCGATCTTGCGCCATACTTGGCCAAGCAAGACAACACCCATATCAAGCAGAAGTGTCAACTTCAGCGAGCAAGTCGGGGTTTCTTGATTGGCCCCATCTAGGACAGAAGTGTGCACGTCACTGCAAAAATATTATCTTGTAAGTTGCTCCACAAGATGTGACCCAATCAATGTTTGGCGAGGGCGGTGGAACTCGAAGATTTATGTGCACTAGGGGGAGTATTCAATTGGTCGCAGTACCTATTGAACGAACTCATAGATGATGTGACGCAAGCCCAGCGCAAGCCCACCTACAAATTCCACTATTCCTGGCTGTTGATCTTAATTTCATTCACTCTATGGGGTAACCCGCTGGACTATATGCAAATGGATGTCCCACTACTTTTCCTTGCCGCAAAGTACTAGAATTTGTGGGAAGATAAGGTGGACAGCAATCAACAGAAGGATAACAACATTGCGTTCTTTTTACACGCATAGGCGTTGCGTGATGTTGTCTGCCGATCCCACAGAATCTGTGTTGTAATGGTACACGAGTATGCAGCATTTGTTAAATTTCAAGCTGAAGTGCATAATATAATCCTAGATCCAACAAGGGACCCGATCAAACAAGTGCACCATGTGGACTTCATGGTGACAAATGAGGACGTGGATGCAATTATCAACCTTTCACCGGAGGAATGGTGCAGCCCATTGGCAGAGCCACTACCCAAAGAGAAGGATGCAGAGGAACCACCACTTCACCAAGTTCATGGCGAAGAGCATGAAGGCGACAACAACCAAGATGATCAGTCACAAGAAAACGATGAGGACAATGATGATAATGATGATAATGTTGGCTCGGATCATCATGCATCGGAGCGCCCACCAAGTCAAGAGCATGTGTAGACACATAAACACACATGGCAATAAGAGGGCCACTCGTCCCGCAAGAAGCAGAAAGTCGACAAAGCAGCTAACACGAACACGTTGACTGAAGATGATGTGCAGGAACTTGCCGACGATGTTGCTAAGGTTGTGCAAGATAACCTCACTAGTCTGAGGACGCAGCAACTAAACATTGCTACCCAATTTGAGGGCCATCTTAATAAGTTGATAGAGGCCATCCAGGATGTCAAGCCACCGTGGAGGCCAAGACATATGGTGTTGATCCCAGTATTCCACTAGTTACACCAGAGTTAGTGCCACCAATCAAAGTGACGATTCAAAGGCAGACACTGGAGGCAGAAGCAGAGACAAGTGCAGATCCTGATGACAACAATACACAGATAGAATTCTCCAAGCTAGCCTTGAATGAATTCTATGAAATTCAGTAGGCGACCGCATCCGAAATTCGGCTCAAGGAAAATGTTGTTGCTTATCAAGCAACAAAACAGCAACGAAAGGCAAAGCTGCGCAAGGCCTTGATGAAGGAGAAAGGGCAAGAACTTAATGGGCACATCACCTTTCTTGCTGAAAGAGAACATGAAATACTAGCACGTGAATAAAGCCACATCACATTAGCAGACACTATCAGGAATTCCATTGCAGAATTCCCACCAGAGATAGGACAAGAAGGTGAGGACTCCATGGCTAAAGTAACTAGGCTAGCGAAGATCATGCAGGATCTTCGACAGCAAGTGGAAGAGCTGCAAGCTAGACAGATGCCAAGAACACCTCCATAGGTGCTTGAGGAAAGAAGAAGAGCAACATCCAAAGCTGCTGAGAAAATCAAAGAAGGCGAAGCGCTCTGCGCAAAAGCAGCAGATGTTGTTGCTACCATTTGGGGAGCATTGCTTGAAGATGAAACAACAAAGAACATCAGGCAGAGCGCACGAGAGGTAGATGAGAAAATCAGCGCTGCAAAGGCGAAAATGAAGAAGCTACCCCTCCAGGAGAAGGTCACCAAAAATGCAGAGATCAAGAGACTACAGCAAGAAGTGCAGACCCTTCGCGAACAAGAGTAGACTAGGGAAGATGAGGTAGAGACACATCAGTCAGAAGCCGAGCGGCTCACAGACCTTATTCAGCCTATGCAGCAAAAACTTGAAGGCATAGTACAAGAGATAGAGGCAGGACCATCGGAACATGTCCATTCCGACCGTGTTGAGCAGTTGGTCGCACAAGCAGAAGAAGTTGCAGAGGAAGTCAGTGAGGTTCAACATATGGTGAAAGCATTCCAAGACAAGGTTCGTCCTCTTGAACAACCTGAGTTGGCGCCAAGAACTTAAAATTTTGCAAGGAAATAAAATTGTGCAACAAGTCCTGTTTTGCGGAGATATACATTTTCGCTTAGTGGCTCGGGATGAGCCACATGTGAGTGTTGGGGGCCTGTTGGCCTGAGAAAGGAACACAAGGAAAAATTTCGTGCGCAAGCAAAAGAAGGTGCGTCACGCACATGACAGAAATAAAGGAAGGTAGCAAAGGAAGCAAAGGACCAGCGCAGGCAAAATGGAGATGTGCACGACGAAGGAAACGCGAGCACATGAGTGTACAGGTGATAATGACCAGAAGACTACAGGTGCAGATCATGGTCGCTTAAGGCGGCGTAAGCCTGCATCAACACATGTACGAGGGAATATTTGTAAGTCAAGCCGATAGTGCCTTGTGTCAGACCCTGACAACCTATAATCGTTTTGTGTTGCTGATCACGACCTGTACCTGATAAGCAATATGTAGTCGACCCTGTGTGGTCTGAAAGAAGATATAAATAGGGAGAACCCGTTCTGTATAAGGGTTGGTGATTAATATTTATTGTTTTGGCTGTTCATTGGCGATCTAGAGCGAAGGACACCATTTTGTTGTAATTTTGTAGAGATTAGAAGAAGAGAAACCTCAGGAAGAGTCTAGTAGCGATAGGAGGTTGTTGAGCCGCGGATCTGGCTGCTTTATGCACAGACCGCTAGGAGTAGAAGGGATCTGCACCTGAGTGTGTAGACAGTGATTAGGAGAGTTGATCCAGGCGATGTGTGGATAAGTAGAAGTAGGGTAGAAGAACAAACCAGAGAGCATGAGAACCAAAAGTCTGAATCATAAAGACATATCATAAGATCAGTCTGCAAGGTGCTATATCCATTTCTCATGCCAGATGAAGAGCACCTTGGTGGTTTTTCCCATATGGGTTTCCACGTTATCCCTTGTGTTTAACGGGTGATTGATGCTGTGAATGTTTATGTGAATGGTTGTTATTTGCTTACTGTATGATAATGAAATATTGATTAAATGCATGATGTTATATTGTAATCAGCAGATGAATCTTTGAGAAAGTGTCATTGGAATATATACATATATCAGTCTGTATGCAAGATCTTAAGTTAGAACATAAGTCGTAGACAATATGCTAATACAACGAGTCAGCTGCGTCGCACAAGTTGGTCCAGTTGTGAGGTTAAGAGCAAGGTTGGGTTGCGCGTGCTGACATATAGTTGTGCTCAGTCACGTAAGACTGACTCCACCGTCTAGCGATCCATTTTCCTTCGTCGAGCACCTTGGTCGCGTGCCAAGGGACTATAATCCCTCGTCAACTGCAGAAACATGGTTTTGGCAGTTACCCATTAGATATCTCGGATGAGACTGTGCCTGCGTTGTAGGTGTTGCCAACGAAGTCCTTCTGTCGGGCTGATGTCTTGGGGTGTATTGTTGGTATTGTGATGTGTTGAACCGTGGGTCGAGACAAGAAGGTGATCGAAGCCAACAGGGAGATGTGTAACATTACATGTAAAGAACTAACGTTATGTACCAAAAATAAAAAGTAATTAATTTTTTTAAGTCGGATCATAAGATAATAATAATAATAAAACTAAAAAAAAATTTAAAAAAATCCATATCCACTCATAAAATAAAAATGTAAAACCAAATAAAATGTCAATAAAAAAATAACACCTTAAGAAATTGGATGTCTCTCAGTGCTTGATAGATCCGTGTTTAGGATGGATCTATGTTGGTACTAATCAAATCAAGTCGGATCCATAACAAAAATGCACACACATAAGGGATGAAAGTGTGTGTGCGCATGCACTATGGCTCTAGCCAAATCTTATTAGAGCCATAACGCACACACACACAAGTTCATCCTTTTTGTGCATGTTATGGATTTGATTAAATCAAACCAAATCCATAACATGCATGCACACACACATTAGGGATGAAATTACATGTGTGTGCATTATGGCTATGATAAGATCTAGTTAGAGCCATAGTATGCACGCACGCACACACACACACAATCATCCCCCATGTTCATGTATTTGTGTTATGGCTCTTATCCAACCTTGGTGTTTATATGTGTATGCTATGGCTATCTGCCTATGATCTAATATGATCAAGTCCATAACACACACACACACACACATCTTGGATGAAGGTGTGTGTGTGTGTATGTTTGTATGTTTTGGGCTTAATAAGACATGTTCAAAGCCATAGCATGCATGCGTGTGTGTGCACGCGCACACACACACACATCTACAAACCTTCATTCCCCATATATGTCCATTTACACTATTGCGACTGAGATGATCTAATTGGAATCATAGCATTCATACACAAACACGCCTTTATCATCCACATTTATGACATGTGTTATGGCTATGATCAAAGCCATCCCCCACACACATACACATACCTTCATCCAATAGAAAGATGGGTGAAAATGATCAAATCCATACAACACGCATACCTTTAGTCCCCACCCACCCACTCTTCTAGGGGATGAAGGTGTGTGTGTATGTGCGTGTGTGTGTTATGGTTCCGATCTTAGGTGGAGTAGTGAAGGTGTGTTTGTGTGTGGCTATGATATGATGTAATCATATTCATAACACACACATTGTTTTTGGGTGTTGCCCTTATCAAAGAGACATTGCACTTGTACACCTTCAACCCTCATGTCTATGTGCAAGAGATATGTTGATGATACTGTCTAATTAAAGCGATAATACACATATACACATAAAAGGGGTGAAGGTGTGTGTGCACTCTACAGTTCTTATCATAATCATACCTCACATACAAAGACACTCTTTTAAAGGGGGTGTAAGAGAGAGAAAAAATAAGAAAATATACGTATATGCAAGTGGATAGTGTACATATATAAGACTTAATAAAAAATAATAATATCCATATATAAAAATTAATAAAATATATATATATATGTAAAAAACTTCATAAAACCCAAAATACTCAATTATTTATACTAATTTGCTAACTATAAAATTAATTATTATTTTCATATTACAAATAAATTTCTTGGACCTCAACATTTCACTTCTATATCAAAATATGTAAAATCTAAATTAAAATTTATTAGCAAAAATGCATTGAAAAGGCACTTTCAATGATAGACACACTATTCCCACAACGGAAAAGGCCCACATGGAGGACCCTCTCTACGGGTATAGTTATGACTAAAAGCAAGCAAAATGACAAGTTGCAAGACACCTTGAGTTGTGGGTCCCACGAAAAAGTCGAAATCTCGGTTCCTTTGTCGCCATTTACTTAATTTTATGATTATTCGAATCCCTAGAGTCTAATTTAACAACCTTATTTCGAGTTAGTGGCATGGATTTGTCCCCTCTCTAATATGTTTTGTACAATACAATATTAAACAATCCCCAACCACATAGAAAAAGGTAAGGTAAAAAGACAGAACTATTCAAGACTAGATCTAATATTTGGTCTTTTTAATAATATGTTTATTATTATTATTTAGATATTCATCTTAGAATTAACATATATTTTTTTTTAAATAAATAATAAAAATATTATAAAAAATAATATGTCCACTAAAATTAGTTTAAACACATTTACAATTTTATATATAAATTAAATAAATTAAAATGCTTTCTCAATTTTTATATTCTAAAAAAAGGTTTTATTATTTTTATAGATTTAATTCTTCTCGACGTTTGGTAAATCCTTTTTAAAATAGATTTATAACTAATAATAACTATTGATATATTAAATAAATTAAGTAATTTAAATAAATAATTTCATAATAAATTATAATCAATTAAATTAGTAGCCTAAACAGTTGCAGGCTAGCTATAATTTAGATTTTTTCATTATTTTAAAGAAATTTAGTTAAAAAATTATGAAAAATAATAAAATAGTAAATAAAATTTATTAAAATTATATAATTTAAAAATTTTAATTTATTTTTATATTTAAAATATAATTTAAAAAATAAAAAATTATATAATTAATAATGATATCAAAATATCTAAACCATTCAATATTTAAACTTCAATTATAAAAATATCATTTATATAAATTAATTTTTAATTATAAAAATATCTATTTTTTTTGTGCTGAATCTGCCGATGCCCACCCACCATTAGCAAGCCTAGTATCTCACACGGTCAAAGCATTTTGGTCTAACTTTGACTACGAATTTTGAATTCCTTTTACTGTTGTTATACATCATACACCATTCAAAAAGCAGAATTCGGATGAACTTTGAATCCTGCATTTACTGTTTTAACTTTTGCTCATCCACCATTCGAAGATAGAGTCCATTCATAAAATTGGAATTGTGGAGCTTTGACTTGTTTTTTTGGACCTAATTTGCTTGCCCACCTATCATTAGTATGCATGGTCACCTTAACTCTTGCAAGATATTTCTTGTTGAAGTTTGACCATGAATTTCCAATTGTTGTTGCATGTCGTAAAAATTATGATCTAAGCTGACTCTAGATCATTTGTATTCAAAAAAATTTCAGTTTTTTTTATTATTAAAATTGGGTTGTTTAAATGGTATTTTTCAGAGATTAGAATTGCATAATCCAGGTACTCCAGGGTTAGGGTCCTGAATCCATTTTTACAATAAAATTTGCAATTTCAACACTGAAAATCTCATTTTTAACAACAAATCATGTCTTTTTTTATTAAAATTGGGTTGTTCAAATGGTATTTTTTAGTGATTGGAATTGCATAATCTAGGTGCCCCAAGGTTAGGGTCCTGAATCCATTTCTACAATAAAAATTGCAATTTCAACACTGAAAATCTCATTTTCAACAACAAATCATGTTGCAGGATTCTGGCAAAACTTGTCCAAAAAGATGCAAATGGTCTAGAGTTTAGCCAACTAAGCACATTCATAAAACTCAAAGTAAGGCAGCCTCCAAACTGTGCTGCTCATTGGAGATTTGGTTGATATGAAGTCACATGTCTTAAAGAGACGACAAGTTCAAAAAAAACTTAAATTAAGGTATTGTAGGTTTAATTATGACAACAATTTCGAATTCTTTAGCTATCAGTACACTGAAGAGTCACCTGTAGTAAAAGAGACGACAAGTTCAAAAAAAACTTAAGCTAAGATATTGTAGGTTTAATTATGATGACAATTTCGAATTCTTTAGCTATTACAAAACTGAAGCCATAAAAAAAAATTGGAATTTGTCTTGATTCGATAGAATTTGGCTTGATATGAAGTCCAGACATTGGAATTTGGCAAAAAAATTGGAATTTGGCTTGATACGATAGAATTTGGCTTGATGTGAAGTCAGGACATTGGAATTTGGCTTGATATGAAATCACATGTCCTGAATTCGGACATTATTGATTTGAAACGTATCAAAAACTCTTACAATGGATTTCAAAAACAAAAAGAGTACAATCTTTTCTCTCGGTTTCAATTATGATATTCAAGAGTTTTTATCCCTTTGATTCCTCAGGATACCCAATTAATATTCACTAAATACTTCATGGTTGCAAATACTTTCTCTTATCTAGTGCAATTCGAGCCCAAGCAGTGAACCCAAAAACCGTGAAATTGGGCACATTTGGCTTGTGACCAGTGTATGCTTCAAAAGGTGTTTTTTATTTCAAGGATGAATGAGGAACCTTGTTATGAATGTAGGCAGAAACATTCATGGTTTCAACCCAAATATTTGCAGCCAAATATTTAGCTTCAAGCATACAGGATGTTATATCTTTTAGTGCCCGGTTTTTCCTTTCTACTACACCATTCTGCTAAGGTGTGTAGGAAATGGTGTGTTGAATATTGATTCCACTTTGAGAAAAAAATTGCAGTAGATCTAATTTGATGTATTCACTTATATTTTTAGATCTGAGAGCTTTGATCTTTCTCCCAGTATAATTCTCAACATAATCCTTAAAATTTATGAACTTTTCAAGTACTTCCATTTTTTTCTTGAGAAAACAGACCCTTGTGAATCTAGACATGTCATCGATGAAAGTGAGCACATACCTCAATCCATTCATTAAGGTTTGTTTTAGCTCCAACAGATCTCATGTTTTATCCAAAACATGGGAGCCCCAATTTTTATATACAAAAGGTGATGCTTCAGTTCCTTAGTCATTTTGGGATTCCCATGCTGTTTATCATGGTTTCTATGTCTTTTTCATGATTTGATTATGTTAATATTTTAAAAAAGTTATGCATTTTTGTGTGTTTTTGTGAGTTGCAGAAAGAACTAATTTTTCCCAAAAGTGTTTCTAACCTACAACCTGCAATGTGAATTGTGGAAGCTTGGTTTGTGTTTGAAAATTTTCCGTTCCGCAACCCGCAATACAGACTGCAGGCGCGGAAACATTTTTCAATAATCACAGTTTGTCATCTCTGCAACCCGTAATTGCAGATTGCAGAGAAGTCATTCTTTTTCATGTTGTTTGCATTTCCACAATCCACAGCCTGCAATTGCACATTGCAGACACTTTTTGTTTGTTTTCGTTTGAATTTGCATTTCTGCAACATGCAACCCGCATTACAAATTACAGATTGTGGGATGCACATTATTTGCAATTTTACTTATTTGTTTTTATTCATGAGTTGGTTTTTATCATTTTAGTTGGTTCCATAATCTCAATGGTTAACTTAACATGTTATCTTTCACATTCCCCACCTACATTTGGTCTTCACTACATAAGCCGATGGTGGCTGGTTATTGCCTTCATTTTGTGATTTTTGATCTTATGGCTTCTTCTCTCATGATGTTGGGTATTGCATCATTTTTTGATTCTTCAAATCTTTACACTTTGGCTTGATTTTCATTTTATTGGTTTTCGAAGATTTCAAAAGATCTTGTCATTTGATTGTGACTATTGTGTGTAATGATTGCTTATCATCATTTAAACTTGTTTGAGTCATTTACTTGCTTCAATTTTGTCCAATTAAATTCATATGATATTTCGATATTCTTGGCAACAAAATAACTTCATTGAATCAATAAGTTTAAAAAGCATCTTGACAGGTAAGAATAATTTAATTGAACACTTATTTTTAATCGTTTTGATTTATGACTTGAAATGGTGTATATCAAATGATGGAACCGTGCATTTAATTCTAAACTTTGAAAGGACTACCGAATTTTACTAGCCTTGAATATTTGTTAAAATTTGTCCTTTTGGGAAAATCTATAATTTTAGGACAAGTTTGTAAGGTCTATGTTATATTCAATTGAATCATAAAAAAGATACTTTCAAACCATGGAAAGAGTCAATAACTTTTTCATTAAGCAAAATATTATATTTTACAAAGAATAATTAGCTTTGCTTGTTGATAGCTTATTATTATTGTTTAATTATATTCAATATACTTTTAAAACACAATATTAATAATTTATTTATATGATTGACCTTTGATATCATACTATTTACAATTTTAATGCATAGTATTTCACTAAACCCTAATTTGTTGTTGTCGTAAAGGGTGAAGTTTTAAAATGGATTGCGCACCTGTAGAAGACAAGTTTTTTCATGGAGGATTGTGAGAAAACCATGGGGAATTAGATCGAACGGTTGAAAACCAGCTTCCCAAATGGGCTCCTTTACCCTTAGTTGCAAAAATCTTTGCAAATATATCAACAGTTTGAGAGAAAAACGTGACCGAACAGAGGTGAATTTTCCAGAAATTTATTCCAGTCTTTTTTGCATAGTTGAACGAACCAAACATCTGGAAATTTGATGCTATCCTTCCCACTACCCTTCATTGTTATAAATTCGACCTCAGCATTCTGAAGGAGGGAGGTTTTTGGAAAAAGAGAGATTTGGAAAACAGAGGAGAAGGAGAAAACCACACAGGGAGGACCAAAGACACTCTATAGTTTCTAGAGAACTGTAATTTTTTGCAATCTCATTAATATACAAGCAATTTCTTTTATCATCTTTGAGTATTCGTTGAATTTATTTAATGAAGATTGGTTACTCTTTGTTTGTTTGACACTTTAATTATATGTTGCAATCATTATCCAGCACGCTAACTTTGAGTTGATTTCTCAATTACTTTTCTAATGTGTCATGCATGTACTAAATAATTTTCTTTATTTAATCCATACAATTTGTTTTGCAGCAATTAATAAAATCGCTCTGATCTGAATTCAAATACTAATTTTCTAATTGGTATTCCAAATAGTAGAATGATTATGCATTTAAATCTAAATGTTACATTGCAATTTTAATTGTTTATGTTGTATTCAGAATTGGCAAGCATTGATTTGTTTTATATTTCTATAAAATAGATTTATATTTGTCAGAGACTTTAAATTAATTATTCTACATAAACTATCATTTATTACACTTCCATTATCATCACAAAGACCTGTTACTATTTAATCTTTTGCAAACTATACATACATTGATCTATAGTTCTGGTTTATCTTTTCTAAAGATCTCTATGTTCATGATGTTTTGAAAGAGTTTATTTAATTAAAACATTATTTATTTTTGCAAATGGTTTTACAGTAAAGTTTAATTGATGTTAATTTTTCAATTAACATATCATTTATAGATTGATCTTGAATACATGTAACCCTCAATCTGTTGTTGATTAATTTTAATTGATCAATAGTAACTTGGGCAGATAAGTAATTGACCTTTTATCATTTTTGTTAAGTTGATAAATGCACTTATCTATTTTTACATCAAGTTGACCTGCACATACACAAGCTAGCTTCTTAGAATAGTTCTAACTTAGCTTAGCTTTCCTTCTAAGTAGATTTGTTTTTTTGTAGACATACAATATCTTGTTTCCTTCATAGGAATAATGATCCTTTTGGATCAAAAGTCAGCAACTCAAAGAGTGCCAACGGAGGCCAAATATCCATGGGTGTTAACCACACCAAACAGCTCGAGGATAGGGTAATACTTGCGTAGGATTATCGAAAGCATTTGGATGGGTTTTCATCCCCTGTTGTTTTCCTTGGACACCTTTCTAGCATCTACACAAACAAGGAATCAACAAATTGCTCTATAAGGAGGGTCGATCAGCAAGTAAGCCCTTTTGAGCTGTTTTTCTTTAACTTCATTTATTTTTTTAAATGGCTCATATCTTTGTTCTAGATCATGATTTCAGTTTTCCTAGGCCTACTAGAAGTATTTCTAGAGAGACAACTAATTCTTGCAACGATTGAGCTTCAACGGATAAGGTAAGATCTCTGCATCTCAACAACTTTTTGAATTTAATTATTTTTGTGATTCTATAAATTTATCTGATGAGAATTAGATATGCAAAATTTTTACCGCTACTTTCGACGGAAGAATTCGGATTTATATACCAGATAAATCTATTCATTCATGGAAACAATTCACAAAGTTATTTCTTAGTGCTCATGAGAATTATAGTTACATAAAACTTTGTTTTGAATTAGAAAATCTTTGTAGATACAAAGATGAATCTCGTAATGATTTCTTTTCCATATTTATGTTAATATGTTGCATATTTCATGAGAGACACCAAATTTATGAAAAAGACACAATTGATCGGTTTTTCCATCTTAATTCTCTTTCTGACACACTTGATTTGGAAAAGAATGATAAATATGAAATTAATGACATGCATATTGATAATTATCTCAGTTCATCAATCAATGTTGATTTAGAATATAATCATGTTAATTCCACTCAAAATAATGAAACTGTTGTGCATGCACAAGAATTAGGATTTTGTGATATACAGTTTCAGGACCAAAAGAATAAGGATTGAAATTACACTCTTATATTAAGTAACGATCCTAAAACTCTTGTTATAGAAGATACAGTGGAAGAATAATTAAATATTCTGGATCCAGCTATTGAATGTGCTAATGATGATTCTATTATTGATATTACATTATCTTCTTCTCATGATCAATGAGGTCCCCTCATTCAAAATTCAGTATTAGATCGTATTTTTACTAATTATGGTTTTCTTGAAACAATTAATGAAAGCTATTTTATCAATAGAGAAGCATTTAATTTTTTACATTCTAAAACCTATTTCTCTTTGTATCCAGATATTTTTTCTGATCAAATATTACACTTGTATGTTAATAATTTTCAAACAGATACTATGTTTTGGTCAGATTTTGATAGGATACAAATTAAGTCTTTTCAGAATGAGGGACATATTTATGTTCAATCTGATTTATCTCTAAATTACCATGAAGAAGACAATAACATTCTTCCTACCATTACTCATGTAATAAATGCATCTTCATCTATTTCATCTCATGTCATTAAGGATTATGATTCGGTCTGTAATATGGAAAGGGATACAATATTTTCTCATGTTGTATTAGATATTGGTCTATTTTATTGCAACATGATGACCACATCTGGATCTAATGTCATTAATTCTAAGATTCAAATTGAAGGACAAAATGAGGTAATTGATTTTAAGGTAATACCAAATTGTCATTTTGTTCCTTCCCAATTTATTAATGATGATATTGTTTTAAAGAATTCATTTTCCACTGAATCCCTTTCACAATTTTGTAATCATATTCCTGATAAGATTCATTCTAGTTATGATCCTCATAAGACATCAGTTTTCTCTATGAATGCATTACAAACATCATGTCACTTCCAACATGATTTTTATGATCTAATTTTTGGTTGGTTGGAAGAATCATTTATCAAAAAGTTTCCATGCCATCCTTCATTCTTTCTACATAAGAAAATTGATTTGATTTGTCCTATGTTTCCATTTGAAGTATTGTGATTTCCAATACTAATACATGTTGGAGACATTTACCCACCATGCACACTTAATTTGGTCAATTTGGCCTTGCTAAACCACTATCCTAAGTTTTATTGACTTAATCGGCATTAGCTAAGCACACTACGAAATCAACATGAGCACACCCACTCCTACCTTTAGTCAAGGAGGCCAACTAAGCCTTCTCCTTCATTTGGGGAGGCTAACTGGGCTTCCTCCTTCAAACAAGGAGCACTCTGGGGGTGATATGAGTGTCATAAATGCACCTAATTGCTAATTGATGGTTACAACGAGTTAAGCTAAGTGGTGAAGGCACCTCCACTTATTATATTGATTATTTTTATTAATATTTATGAACTGGAGTCAACTAAGGCACCTCCAACCACCTCTTATGACCAGTTTGAATTCAGATAACCTCATCAGGGTTCATTGGAGTTAATGATGCGCTACCACTTTTTGGTTGGCATGCAGTGACATGTGTCTGAGCTAATTTCAGTTAGACTCAGTCATCCATTGCACTCCAAATTTAGTTAGGACTCAATTGAGTCAATTAAGACTTGATCAATTGGTTAACTAAGTGTGTTTATTGTGGCTTACATTGAGTTAAGCTACACCCATTCATTCAATTTGAATGACCTCCTTGGGAATTCGAATTGTCTTGGAATTCATGCACCTTCCATGATCATTGTATTGTATTACTCATTCTTTATTGATTATACAGAGTTGCTACTCATTTTGCAGCACCGTTATGCCATTTTCATGCTTAATTGTCTGAAATATCTTATGAGAGTGTGTTTTAGTCCCTAGATTACTGTGACAAATTAATATGGTATCATAGCTCATAGCGGGACGAAGCTCAGATCTCTAAAAAACATGGTTTTTGACAGATGTTGCATGAAAAATTGAGCAAAAGCTCAAAAATCCAGCACTGCACCAGAAGCCAAGGCTTACCACTTAATACCCCAAGTTAAGAAATTTTTTATCAATCTTGCTTGATCAACTATGTTGGGTGTGATGAAATCCTAAAATGTGTAGGCTATTCGACCTTACGGTGCCTCTTTTGTTGTGATTTACAGGTTTTAATAGGTGAAAAGCGTTCGCTCCAGCAGTTTCAGATGGCTTCTTCCCTAGAACTCTTCACTCTATTCAATTTCCATTCATGGAAAGGACATATGGAGATCCAGCTATGTTCCATAGGACTCTATCGGGTCACTATGGACACTGAAGAAGAGCCTATTTCTGTGGCAGACAAAGCTAGATTCTTGAACAAGAAAGATGAAGCATTTGGATTCTTGTGCCTCTCTGTTTCCCGGGATCTTCTTTTCCATCTCTCGGGATTGAAGACTCCAAAGGAAATTTGGGACAAATTGGAAACCTTGTATGGAAAACAAGATGATTTGAGAGTATACCAGGTTGAAAACGAGTTGATGTCTCTCCAACCTTCCAATTTTGATACCTTAAATGATTTTTTCATAAAGTTCAAGCACATTGTCTTATTGTTGAAGCAGTGTAAGGTGGAGAAGGAGGATGATCAGCTCATCCTCGCCATTTTCTCCAAACTTGGAGCTGATTATTCAGTGTTTTTTTCTACATTTCATGTAGGGAAGCTCACAACCCCTGGATGGAATATTCCTTCACTCAATGCCTTCATTGAGTCCCTAACAAATGAATATGATAATCTTGTCCAGACGGGGATCATCAGATCCTCCTGTGATTAATCCCTCTATGTCTCAGGGCCCAAAGATATGAAGGGTAAAGGAAAGAAGTAGAAGAACCCAAAAACCAAATTTGAAGCTCCTAAGCCTAAAGTTGAAAACCAGCAGCATGAAGAGCCTTCCGGCTCGAAGAAGAACAAAAGCAAAGGGCATCATGGAAAGGAAAAAGTCAAGTGTTCATACTTCAGGAAGGGCTTCCACCCTGAACATGCCTACATGAAAAATAAACTTGATGAAGCTACTTCTCTTCTTGAGAAAAATCACATCAATCTTCCGGAAATATTTTGAAGGAGAGATCAGCAAGATCGGGAACCACAACATGAAAGAGGTCATTCCCTCATGGCAAGCACTTCGAAGTCCAAAGCTATTTTGATAGATTCTGGAGCTTCGAATCACATGATGGATGAAATAGACTCTTTCTCATCTTTGGAAACTGGAAAATCCATTCTCATCCACATGGGAGATGACTCCACAATCATATCTAAAGGACAAGGTACTGTAGATTTTGAGCATGGTTATTTTTCCAATGTTCTGTATGTACCATCCCTTGCATCAAATCTCCTAAGTGTTTACCAAATGACACATATGGTAGTTCCCAAGAGAGTCTCCTTTAGCTCAGATGATGTAGATATCACAGAACTTGCATCCGAAAAACTTGTAGCAAAAGGCCTTGCAAACCATCATGCAAAAGCCTATGAGTTCTCCCATTTTGTGGTGGATGAAAGCCCACCGCATTGCTGACTCATGGAAATGAAGTTAGTATATTGTGGCCTGAGAGGTTCAGCCACCTAAAATTTAAATACTTGCAGCAATTACTAAAGAATTCTATGGTTGAAGGCCTCCTAGTCATCAAAGCTACCACCAAAATTTGCAAGGGATGTGTTGTTGGAAAGCACCCTGAGCATAAATTTGATCGAGGGAAGGGAATACGAGCATCATGCATCTTGGGACTAATACATTCTGATATCAGCAGTCCCATGCCTATCACATCCATGAATGGATCAAGGTACGTTTTGAATTTCATTGATGACTTTTCCAGATACACATGGGTCTTTTTTATCAAAAAGAAGTCGAAAGTCTTAGAAAAATTCACTGAATTGAAGGTCTTGATTGAGAATGCATCTGGCAAAAAGATCAAGATTCTGAGATCTGATAATGGCAGGGATTATATCAGTAATGAGTTACTGCATATATGTTCCAAAATTGGTATTCATATCCAGAATTCAATATTCTACACTCCCCAGCAGAATGGTGTAGCGGAGAGGAAGAATTGGTCTCTCAAGGAGATGACCACTTGTATGCTGGAATCAAAGAAGTTGGCTACAAATTTGTGGGCAGAATCCATGCATGCTATAGAATATATTAAGAACATAGTGCCACACTCATCCATGAAGGGGAATACCCCTTTCGAAGCATATTTTGGACACAAGACGGATGTGTCGAATCTAAGGGTGTTTGGGTCCACTGCATGGGACCGAATTCTGCTTGATAAAAGGAGGGATTTGCAACTACAAAGCATCAAATGTCTGTTTATTAGATATCCTGATGAATCTAAATTTTTCAAGCTTCTGGATATCAAAACAAAACACATCATCGTTGAAAGTAGTGTCATTTTCGATGATCCTCTTCGGGAGGTAGAACTAGTGAAGGAGAAAACTGCTGAATTTCCTTCCTATTATACAGAATATTTGGATGATGTAATTGGGTGTGATGACCCTGATTTATATCCTCTGATTTTTTATATTAGTGAACAGAAAAAAATCATATTCTGAATCAAAACCTTAAGTACAAAATCATCTCTCAACTTGGGCCCGACAGACACTCTCCTTCGTAGGTGATCACATTGGAAATCCAGATGATCCAAGGAGAATTCGGTCTGATTTCCAAAGAGTAGGTATTGCGCTCTCTTGTCTTGATTATTTGTTGTATGAATATTGTTATTTAATGATAAGTTCAGATCCTAATTCTTACTTCCATTCTTGGAAGGATCCGAGATGTCAATTTGCCATGGATGAAGAGATGAATTCTCTTCAGAAAAACACTACTTGGGAGCTAGTTTCTCTTCCTCCAAGGAGGAAATTGGTTCAATGCAAGTGGATGTTTCGGACTAAGGTTGCTGCTGATCATAGAACCTACAAATATAATGCAAGGCTGGTAGAAAAATGTTTCTCCCAGGTCCAAGGTGTGGACTACCATGAGACTTTCTCGCCGGTTGCAAAAATGGACTCCATCCGCCTAGTTTTGGCAATTTCTACATCTAAGCACTGGGAAGTGCATCATATGGATGTTAAGTCTGCCTTTCTGCATGGAGATATTCATGAGGAGATATACATGAAGCATCCTGAGGGATAAATTTCTGATCCATATTTGGTTTTCAAACTAAAGAAGCCACTATATGGGTTAAAACAAGCCCCAAGAGAGTGGTATTCCAAGATGGATGCCTTCCTTCTCTCACAAAACTTCCAAAGGTGTAAATCAGATCCGAATGTGTATATATAGAAGTATGATGGTAATTTGATTATTATTGTTTTATATTTTTATGAATTACTGATTACAGGTAGCACAATTACTTCTATTTCAGTCATCAAAACTGCTCTCCACAATGCATTTGAAATGAGCGATTTGGGGCTCTTGAAGCAATTTCTGGGGCTCAAAATTAAGCAAAATTTTGATGGGATAATGGTCACTTAGTCCAAATACATATCATACATGTTAGTCAAGTTTAATATGGCTGAATGTAAGGCTGCTCCATTCCCTTTCCTTTCATGTATCGGCCTTGAAGAAGGAAAAAGCACATCTCCCATGGACTACACTATTTATCGACAGCTTATAGGTAGCTTGATCTACTTGACTCATTCTCAGACTGATATTTGTTATGCCATGAATGTTGTGTCAATATACATGTAGTCGCCTCATGATATTCATTGAAAGGAAACCAAGAGGATCCTCCAGTATATTCAGGAAACCAGGACCTACGACATTCACTATGCTGCAGACTCTTAGCTAGAGTTGGTTGGTTACACAGATTTCGATTGGGAGGTTGATTCTATTGATCATAAGTCTAGTTCCAGATATGTCTTCATGTTTGGTGGTGGCCCCATTTTCTAGTCTAGCAAAAATCAGGCCGCCATAGCATTGTCTTTAGCAGAGGTCGAGTACCGAGGAGTGGTGAATGCTTGCATCCAAGCTATTTGGTTTCAAGGAATTATTTCAGAGTTTGATCTTGGTAGTACTTTGTCCACTGTCCTATTTTGTGACAATCAAAGTTCTATTAAGATATCCACAGATACAGTTATCAGGAAGAGGACCAACCATGTAGATATACACATGCACTATATAACGCAATTAATGCCAGTGACAGGACCATCATTTTGCAATACTGCACTGTTGATGAATAGATTGCAGACATCTTCACCAAGAGATTTTCAGAAAATAATTTCACTTACCTCCGTTCACTGTTGGGGGTGTGTTCATCAGGGTGATCAAACTACTTTCAATGTTCAGCTTGAGGGCGGGTTTTTCCCACTGGGTTTTCCCTCTTTTCCTCACTTAGATTTAGTTTTGAGCATTGTTTGAGTTACATTATTATACAGGGTGACCTATGGCCTTTGTTTCCGAGGCCCTAGCATTTCATGCACTTTATGTTTCTACTTCTCCTGAGTATAGCTTAAGGGGGGGTGTTGGACACATTTACCCACCATGCACACTTAATTTGGTCAATTTGGAATTGCTAAACCACTATCATAAGTTTTATTGACTTAATAGGCATCATATGAGCACACTATGACATAAGCATGAGCACACCCATGCCTACGTTCATTCAAGGAGGCCAACTAAGCCTTCTCCTTCATTTGGGGAGGCTAACTGGGCTTCCTCCTTCAAACAAGGAGAACTCTGGGGGTGATAAGAGGGTCATAAATGCACCTAATTGCTAACTGATGGTTACAATCAGTTAAGCTAAGTGGTGAAGGTGCCTCCACTCATTATATTGATTATTTTTATTAATATTTATGGAGTGGAGTCAACTAAGGTGCCTCCAACCACCTCTGATGACTAGTTTGACTTCAAGTAACCTCATCGGGGTTCATTGGAGTTAATAATGCGCTACCACTTGTTCGTTGGAATGCAATGACATGTGTCTGAGCTACTTTCAGTTAGACTCAGTCATCCATTGCACTCCGACTTTAGTTAGGACTCAGCTGAGTCAATTAGGACTTGATCAATTGGTTAACTAAGTGTGTTTAGTGTGGCTTCCATTCAGTTAAGCTACACCCATTCATTCAATTTGAATGACCTCCTTGGCAATTCAAATTGTCTTGGCATTCATGCACCTTGCATGATCATTGTATTGCATTACTCATTCTTTATTGATTATATAGAGTTGCTACTCATTTTGCAGAACCATTATGCCATTTACATGCTTAATTGTCTGAAATCTCTTATGAGACTGTGTTTTAGTCCCTAGATTACTGTGACAGATCAATAATACATAACTTGTTTTCTTTTGCAAGTTTCAAGTTGCATAACTGGTTGCATTGGAAATTCGATTATACTTAGTTTTTCTTTTTCTTTTTATAGTGTAGGAGTAGGTGTAGAATAGAATAGTTTTTTATCATTTCTTTAATAATTAGTTTACTCTTTTGGTTTTCTTCAATAAAAATAAAATGATTTGCGACGACAAGCAAAGTCCAAGTTGAAAACAACGCTTCTTCAGAGGCATTCAGGGAAATATTTTCTTATCCTCTTTCACTTTATTCATTCTCTCACTTATTATCGACGCAAGGCATTCATGTTTGAATTATCTCTTTAGTTTTAAATCATAACAATATTGTCATGAAATGATTTGAATTGATTATTTTCAAGTTTTAAGAGCAAGAATAGTTTGACATGAGACAAAGTAATTAAAATCATAACATCTTTATGTCACGCGAATATTGATCTTTCCTAGACATGCACTTGAAAAAGAGATATTTACATATTTTCTTGTCGCAAATGGCACATAATTTAACATTATTTTCATTTTCATTTCTTTCTGTACATATTTTTTAATAAAGGAGTCCTTATTCTCCTAAACAACTTTATGCGAAGCAACAAATGTTGATCGTAATTCTTCAACTAAAAGAGAATAAATTTATTTTAAGATTTTTATTATAATCGATTCAATTTACACATTCAACACATTTTCATATATGAATTGATATAGTTATTCTCTTTACAATAACAAATTCCTTCGATTCCACAAACACGCCAAACAATCTCTCTTTTTGTTTGCATGAGACAATTTTTTAAGGCTTATTTTTACAATTATTTTACATTTTAATTTCAGATTCTTTTGTTTGTAATAAAGACATACTTAAATCTGATATCTCATGATCTATTAAAAACAAAATTCTTAATCACTAATTTTTCTTTTAGTGAGTGATATAGTTGTGAGATTTTGATTTACTTTTGGTTTCACTTGTATATACGTTTGTTTTTATCATTCTTACATTTTGAATTTCTTGCTGGTTTGTTTTGAGTTTTTCATGATTTTCACTTTTAAAATAAAGGAGCTTATCACTATTTTACAGTATCAAAGTCTTATCTATTAAGGAAATTTTTATAAATGTTTTATGCTTGCTAGAAATCAAATGTTTTGATTAGTGAATCTCTGATTGTGAAAAATCAATAATAGACTATATTGATAATTCTATTTGAATCTTTCCATCATTATCCTTAGAACTTTATATTTAACTCAACATGAACATATGAGTTTGAATTTAATTACTTTTAAGGGAATCAATTTCGGGAAAGAAGTTTCAATCTGTAAATATTGGTAATCTATAGATTCCTTACGCCATTTTTTCTCTTAAGGAGTTTCTAAGTCAGCTTCCCCATTTACTAGGCTAACACAAATTGAAATTAGCACATTACACATAGTTTGCATATTTCTTTAAACTTGTTATTTGGGATATAATCCATCAGGTAAAACGAGTTAAAAAGCATCCCTGTTAAGGCTATGGTTGCTTGCGGGCTGCAGTGGCTACGTCTATGGTTTGGGGATTTCAAATCATATATATATATAAGAATCCTTTGCCATCCCACTTGTAGAGAGTCATCTGATGTTGCTTACCCATTAGTAAATTGAGTCACGGTATAGCTATGTATCTAAATCAGTAAATTGGGACCAGAGCACTTGGAAGTAAGGCTAAAAGCAATCTCTGTCATGGCTATAAACATCAGTTGGTAGTGGGGTCCTGCCTGTGGTATTGGAGTCATTTCTTAATACTATGTCTTAAATGATTAGCTTGATTTCCTGAGGTTAATTCCTATTTAAGTTCTTAATTCTTACATTTTATGAATAGTTTATTTTGAAAAATGAGTTTATCTTAGAAACGTTTTTTTGGATAATGATGGGAATGACTTGGATGTTTTAGAAGTTTTGAAGTCTAACCAATACTATATCATTTAGTGATAAATCTACTCATATTATTTGAAATTTAGCATGTGAAGGCATTTTATTTTTTGTTCTTAATTTTTATAGATTTCAATACTGTAATTCAGAGATAACTGGTTCTTCCCAACCAGTCATCTTTTGTTGTAGCTACAACAGATCCCATGTTTTATCCAAAACATGGGAGCCCTAATTTTTATATGCAAAAGGTGATGCTTAAGTTCCTTAGTCATTTTGGGATTCCCATGTTGTTTATCATGGTTTCTATGTCTTTTTCATGATTTGATTTAGTTAACATTTTGAAAAAGTTATCCATTTTTGTGTGTTTTTTGTGAGTTGCAGAAATAACTCATTTTTCCCAAAAGTGTGTCTAACCCACAACCCGCAATGTGGATTGCGGGAGCTTGGTTTTGCATTTGAAACTTTTCCATTCCACAACCCGTAACCCACAATACGGATTGCGGGTGCGGAAACATTTTTCAATAATCACAGTTTGTCATCTCCGCAACCCGCAATTGCGGATTGTGGAGAATTCATTCATTTTCGTGTTGTTTGCATTTCTGCAATCTACAGCCCACAATTACGGATTGTGAACACTTTTTGTTTGTTTTCGTTTGAATTTGCATTTTCACAACATGAAACCCACATTGCGAATTATGGACTGCTAGATGCACATTATTTTCATTTTTACTTATTTGTTTTTTATTCATTTGAGTTGGTTTTTATCATTTCAGTTGGTTCCATAATCTCAGTGGTTAACTTAACATGTTATCTTTCACTTTCCCCACCTAGATTTGGTCTTCATTGCATAAGCCGATGGTGGTTGGTTATTTCCTTCATTTTGGGATTTATTATCTTATGGCTTCTTCTCTCATGATGTTGGGTATTGCATCATTTTTCAATTCTTCAAATCTTTACACTTTGGCTTGATTTTCATTTTATTGGTTTTCTGAGATTTCAAACGATCTTGTCATTTGATTGTGACTATTGTGTGTCATGATTTCTTATCATCATTTGGACTTGTTTGAGTAATTTACTTGCTTCAATTTTGGTCAATTAAATTCATATGATATTTCGATAGTCTTGGCAACAAAATCGAACTTCATTGAATCAATAAGTTTAAAAAGCATCTTGACGGGTTAGAATAATTAAATTGAACACTTATTTTTAATTGTTTTGATTTATGACTTGAAAGGGTGTATATCAAATGATGGAACCGTGTGTTTAATTCTCAACTTTGAAAGGACTACCGAATTTTACAAGCCTTGAATATTTTTTAAAATTTGTCCTTTTTGGAAAATTTTTAATTTTAGGACAAGTTTTTAAGGTATATGTTATATTCAATTGAATCCTAAAAAAGATACTTTCAAACCATGGAAAGAGTCAATAACTTTTTCATTAAGCAAAGTATTATATTTTACAAAGAATAATTAACTTTGCTTGTTGATATATTATTATTATTGTTGAAATTATATTCAATATACTTTTAAAAGACAATATTAATAATTTATTTATATGATTGACCTTTGATATCATACTATTTACAATGTTAATGCATAGTATTTCACTAAACCCTAATATGTTGTTGACATGAATGATGAAGTTTAAAAACGGATTGCTCACTTGTAGAAGACATGTTTTTGCGTGCAGGATTGTGAGCGAACAGTGAGGAATTAGCTCAAACAGTTGAAAACCCACTTCCCAAATGGACTCCTTTACACATAACTAGAAACAGTTTTGCAAATTTATCAACATTTTGGGAGAAAAACGTGACCAAGTAGAGGTGAATTTTCCAGAAATTTATTCTGGTCATTTTTGCATAGTTGAACGAACCAAACATCTGGGGATTTGATGCTATCCTTCCCACTGCTCTTCACTGCTATAAATTCGACCTTAGCATTCTAAAGGAGGGAGGTTTTTGGAAGAAGAGAGATTTGGAAAACAGAGGAGAAGGAGCAAACCACACAGGGAGGATCGAAGACACACTATAGTTTCTAGAGAACTGAAATTTTTTGCAATCCTTTAATATACAGGCGGTTTCTTTTATCATCTTTGAGTATTCGTTGAATTTATTTAATGAAGAATAGTTACTCTTTGTCTCTTTGAGACTTTAATTATATGTTGCAATCATTATCCACCACGCTATCTTTGAGTTGATTTCTCAATTACTTTGCTAATGTGTCATGAATGTACTAAATAAATTTCTTTATTTAATCCATAATTTTTTTTTTGCAGCAATTAATAAAATAGCTCTGATCTGAATTCAAATACTAATTTTTTAATTAGTATTCCAAATAGTAGAATGATTATGCACTTAAATATTAATGTTACATTGCAATTTTAATTGTTTACGTTGTATTCAGAATTGGAAAGCATTGATTTGTTTTATATTTCTATAAAATAGATTTATATTTGTCAGATATCTTAAATTAATTATTCGACATAAACTGTCATTTATTACACTTCCATTATCATCACAACGAATTGTTACTGTTTAATCTTTTCCAAATTATAAATACATTGATCTATAGTTATGGTTTATCTTTGCTAACGATCTAAGTGTTCATGATAATTTGAAAGAGTTTATTTAATTAAAACATTATTTATTTATGCAACTAGTTTTACAGTAAAGTTTAATTGATGTTAATTTTTCAATTAACATACCAATTACAGGTTGATGTTGAATACATGTAACCCTCAATTTGTTGTTAATTAATTTTAATTGATTAATAGTGACTTGGGAAGATAAGTAATTGACCTTTTAACATTTCTGTTAAGTTGATAAATTCCCTTATCTATTTTTATATCAAGTTGACCTACACATACACAAGCCACCTTCTTAGAATAGCTCTAACTTAGCTTATATTTCCTTCTAGGTAGATATGTTGTTTTGTAGACATACAATATCTTGTTTTCCTTCATAGGAAGACTGATCCTTTTGGATTAAAACTCATCAACTCAAAGAGTGTCAATGGAGACTGAATATCCATGGGTGTTAACCACACCAAACAACTCAAGGATAGGGTAATACTTGCGTAGGATTATCTGAAGCCTTTGGTTGGGTTTTCATCCCCTGTTTTTTTCCTTTGACACCTTTCCAGCACCTACACAAGTGATGCATCAACAAGGTTGTAGGCTTTGGATCAATGATATCAAAATGGATCATCCCCAAAATACATGTAGCTCCTCATGCTTTTCCTCAATCAAATTTATGCTCAGGATCCTTGCCGACTATGAATCCCTTACGGATCCCTTTAGAGGATTTGATTATATGAAGGCCTTCCACCATTGAATTCTTTTGTAGCTGCTGTGAGTATTTTAAATTTATATGTCCAAACCTTTCATGCCACAACTAGCTTACCTCATTCTAATGAGTCAGAAGGGCACTAGGATTTAAATCAGGCACAAATTTGGAGAACTCATTGGTCTTAGCAGCATGATTCGCTATCCTTGTAGCAATTATTTTTTCAGATGCTATCTCTCAGATATCCACTTCATTCAGAATGAATACTACTCTTTTGGGAAAACCTGTGTGTGTTATTTGATACCCAGAAAACAGGTTTGAAGCCAAAGAGGTCACATTAAGAATATTTTTGAAAGTGTCATGTTCTAGGTGGATGGTACCCTTTCCTTGTGAGGAGACCTGAGATTCATCTCCCATGTGGATGGAGATGTAGCTTTCAAAGTGTAGTGTTGTGAAGGATTATTTGCATGCAACCATATGATTCGAAGCACCAGAGTCAATGAGAAGATCTCTAGGATTCAAAACATTAGCCATGATTTCATGTCCTGTATTAAGTTGATTGTTCTAATATTGGTTATCCTTCTTCCTTGCACCTTCAAGAAGAGTGATGTTGTTCTTCTCAAGGAGAAGAGTAATCTGATCAATTGTTCTCTTCATACAAGATATTTCATGATGAAATCCTCTTCCACATTCATAGAACTTGTTATTTTCTTTTCTCTTTTGCTTGTTCTTCCTTGATCCCGAGGGCTCATCCAACTGCTGGTTTTTCTCCTTCCACTTGGGAGGGTCAAACTTGGTATTCTCTTTCTTTTTCTTTCCTTTGACATTCGAATCTTTGGGTCCTCCATCAAACAAGGCTTGATCTTTATAGGATCTCATGATTTCCTTTTGAACAAGCTTGTCATGGTCATTGGTGAGAGACTCAATGAATGCATTCAGGGTCGGCATCTTCCAATTCGGAATTGTAATATTTCCAGTATGAAAGATACACACAAAAACAAAGTATTCTGGTCCATGTTTGGAATTGATATAAAGAATGAGCTGATCATCTTCCTTCTCAACTTCAGAGTGCTTCAATTGGAGCACAAGGTGCTTAAACTTGGTAAATAACTCATTCATGGTCTCAAAATTTCTTGGAATTAGAGATATCAGTTCATTCTCCAACTAATAGACTCTCAAATCATCTTGCTTGTGAAATAAAGTAGCAATTTTTCCCCATATTTCCTTGGGAGTCTTCAATACATTGACGTGGAAAATAAGGTCCCTTGAAATGGAGAGGCATAGAAAGTCATATGCTTCATCAAGTTTGTTCCGATATTTTACTTTATTTGCTAATGCAATTGGCTCTGTCTCCATCCTCATGGTGACTCTATAGTGTCCTTTGGAGCTCAATTGTATCTCAATATCCTCTTTCCACTGATGATAGTTGAAAGGAGTGAGAATATTTCTTGAAGAGGATTCCATTATGTAGTTGTAACGAATGCAATGGAAGTGCTTAAGATACCTCCAATCATAAAAAACAAACAAAATAAGGTCAAACAGCCTGCACTTTTGGAGTTTGCTTCACACCTGGCTTAGTCAATCAAGAAAGCTTGATCAATAATGCTAGATTATCCAAGAATTATGTAGTAAACTCTCCACTTCTGATGCAGTGCTGGAATGTTTTTGAGCAATTTCGCTCAAATTTCTTCATACATCCAACAAGAAACCTGTAGAATAATTTCCTTTTCCTTCCATGGCTCTGATACCATATAAAAATAGAGTCACAACAATCTAAGAAACAAGACAGAAACTTACAATAGATTTCATAGATCAATTTTATTCTGAAATGACATGAAACAGTGGAATTCGAAGTTGCAGCTGTATATTTGCTTATCATTAATCAGAAGTAGTGATACAATGCAAGAAAATGGAATAAAGATCCATGCAATTTGAATCCCAAAGAGTTCATTTGAATTCATTACATGAGAGTAGCTTACTTGTTATTTAAACACCACTCGGCACATCAGTTAACCACTTAACTCCAACTTAATTGATTGTAACTTACTCGGAGGCAGTTTAAACTGAGTTTAACTGAATAGAACTCAACTACATGCCAAAAAGTAGGTGAGGGCACATATCTGACTTCATTTAGGTGATATGAATTGAACTGCACTGAACTGAGTCACCAAAAGTAGGTGGAGGCACCTTTAATCACTCCAATAAACTGAAAGTAACCAAAAATATGCTAATTGATGAGGAAGGCACCTTTGCAACTCCATTTTAACTAAAAGGTAGGTGAAACAGCCTTTAGTTAACTTAATCGGGTGCATATGTCATGTGAATCAACCCATATTTTCTCCTAGATTGAAGGAGGAGGCTCAGTTGGTCCCCCTGATTGAAGGAGAAGAGTTAGTTAGGCTCCATGATTGAAGGAGGATGATCTGGTTGATGATGTAGTCACATATTCGAGTCAAGAACTTAGGATAAGTGGTAAATTATGCCAAATAATGATGTGTGGTTGGATAATGACTCCAACATGTTTCACTTGGGCCCTTTCTTGAAGATGCAATAATTCAATAACTTGCTCCCTTACTGAGGAAATCTTTACTAATTCTATCATAAGTAGTGGGACCTTCATAGAACCTAGATTACTTGTAACATAAAAATTCAAAGGTTCATTAGTAACTAAATCAATCAGAGGCTTACCTGAGCTTACCGAAGGTGGAATGGGAGCCTTTTTCCTTTATATATTTGTAGACAAGGACTTCCTTTGTCTTTGATAATCATTACCAGGAGTCCTATTTTCATACCATTTTTTGATTTGTTATTGGTTAGGTATTTCCCCATGGATCTTGTTCACCTTTTCTGTATCATTTGAGTTCCTTCTAACTTCCTACATATCTTCATTAAATAAACCAAACTTCTTCCTTTCAAATAAATTACATACCTTAGATTCATCATCCTCAAATGGGGTGTTTTTTTTATGCATTCCATGTAGAGGGAACAAGTTCTTTCATCATGGAAACTACGATACGCCCTGCAATAATATGGAAACTCATTTACCACGTTGGTTGATACCAAGGAGGAACGAGGCTTTACTATTGTGCAAGAGATTTATTGAAGTTATTCAAAGGAAATATGGACTGAATTGGTTGTTGAATTCGAACAATTTCATTCTACATGCTCATATTTTGTTGATTCATATCAACTCTCAACTGTCTCATTTCTTCAATCAGAATATTCATCGAATCTGGACCTTCACCAGAAGTGGAATCTTTGTCCTTGTTCTTTGGTTCTTGTTTAGCCCCCGAGTATCCAAATCCATCACGTCTTCTTATTTCTCTCCAACTGTCATCAAGAACCCTCACCTTTTTCTTAGCGGACAAAAGATCGATTGGTGTATCTAGACTTAGGTGGAACATGAAGTCACCTAAGAAATCCTTCAAGTAATATGACAGAACCATGGGATATGAAGGATTGCAATATGTAGGAAACTCTTTAATAAAATTTTCAAACCTGTAATTAAACTCATTAATTGTTTCATTCTCACTTCTTTTAATAGTCATTAGGGCGATGTTTAACAATACACGGTCCTTATTTTCTTGTCACTTAAAGAATTTTTTCTTTAAATCATCTTAAGCAGTTATATTATGATCAGGTAAAGAATTGAACCATTCAACTGCACAATGGTCAAGCAAGAGGAAAAATATTTGAATATAACATCTAGGTGATAAGTGTTAGTAAACATAAAACATCGTTCCATACCATCCCAATTTTGAGTACCAATGATTGCATCAAATCCAAAAAAATAGGAAATTCACTAATGTCTTTAAACTTCAACATTTGGTTAGGATATCCAGCAATATTCATGAAACCAAATGTAGTAAAGGAAGACATGTTTTCTTTAGTAATGGGACTAACAAAAATATTATGTATATCAGCTATAATATCAAATGCTAGTTGAGCACTTACCAATCTCTCCTTAATTCAACCTTTCCTTTTTAACAATATATCGCTTAAATCAGAGAGTAGTGTACCTTTGAAATTATCCTTTGTTGAGTACCTCTTTGAATTATTTTCAAGCAGAGTCGCTAGGAAAGACCTGCAAAATTAGTCCAACCAAGTCTTACCAAGGTAAAAAACAATAAGCATACATGAGTTCTTGGTGGAGTCGCCATATAAACCTGCCATGTCAACCTGTGAAAAATATATAGATCTTAATCAGAATGACATACTTGAAGACTTATCAATGTTAGCATTTACACACATATTGTCGCCTCAACTGATTTGGATCTCCCCAACAATGATGCAAAAATGTTACCAGATGAACTAGCGGGGCAAGTCACTGACAGACATATCAAGGAGAGAGTGACCACTGTCACCTTAGCAACTCTTCCCAAACTTATTTGGAAGTATAAACCTCCTAGGGGAGATCCCTAATGTAACATTGTAAGGAGAAATAAAACACCAAATAGTATCTTCTTTGAAGAATGTTAGTGACCAGTGCCTTGTTGGGGTTAGTTCAATAGATGAATAAAATATACTGTGTAATAATTATGTAAGTACAACTGGTATATTTAGTATAGTAATGATTTCATCCAATTTGGGTCTTTGATAATAAGAACATAGCTAGGATTCCAAGTATGAAATATAATATATCCAAGTACAAACAATTACAATTGCATCATTCGACCATGGTGATAGAAAAATGAGTAACAGTATTGTATTCAATGGTGCATCAGTATGGAATTAGTAATCAATAGAACAGTAACCCATTAAATATTCATAAATATATTCCTTTCCAAACTACATCTTGAAGCATCCTAAGAAACTAATAGTAATTTGTTTTTAACATAGGCCTAGAAACAATGATGCGGAGTTTAAATAATGATAACTTCTAGGTACAAACTAGAGAATACAGTCTAAAATCACTCCTTTAATCACCTTTAACTAAACAAATGAATTGCTAATTTTATAATTATTGTTTGGTGGTTATGATATGGGTGTTTGCAGGTGTGAGGAAGGAACATTGCAAATGGAAAGGGAGGTCTACAATTTATTGTAGACCCAACACAAGGTGGTTGTCCATGAAAAAGGGATGCCTTTATAGTGGATTAGGGATAGTGCAAGATTCAAGCAAGAAATCCCTAGCTAAGGTAAGGTTGGGAAAGGGTTAGAAGTATCACCCCAAAGGGGAGGGAACCAAGGGAGTAGTATTAGTAGACTTAAGGTTTTTTTTAAGAAGGTTGAACCCAAACAAAGGGAAGGTCGAGGGATAATGGAGGAAGGAGAAGGTCGACATAGGTGCAAAAAGGAATAAAAAGGGAGATGCAATGGTAGGAAAAGGTGGAAGAGGGCAACCGAACCCTACAAGGTGGGAATATAGGGCTAGAGGGAAAGCCCGCAGCCCTAGAGATGTTGGACGTGAGGGAAGGAAAAGGAAACAAAAAACGAAAAGGTGAGGAGAGAACAAAGGGAGAAAAAGGATAGGGGTAGGATTCTAGGGAAAATGAAAGTGAAGAATTTTGGTATAGGAATAGGATATTAGGTCACCCTAATCCCTAGGGTGTCCAAGGAAATGATGGCTTCTTAGTGAGAACAAAACCTAGGTTTAGCAACTATCCAAGAGACCTAAGGTCATACCCTAGGAGGACTCCTACTATAGGACATACTGCTTCTTTCCAAGGTGACTAAAGGTTGAAAATTTATTTAGCCTAGAAGAAATGAAACTACAAGGCTACCATTAAATCCATGAACATGCATCATTAATCAGCATTTAACAAAGAGAGAACTAGAAAACCTATGGAACCCTCCTTATGCAAGTGTTTCACTAACAAATCATAGCATCACCATCAATAAGAGAATTAATCCAAATAAATTCAAGAAGAAATATTGAAAAACCCAGAAAAATCTTCCTCAAGAGGGGAGGGTCTTCTCCAAAGAGCCCTAGTTTGGATAAAAGAGTAACATAGTATTTTATCCCACTTGTCTTATGTTAAAATGAAGTGAGTAGAGGCTTATAAATATCCTCTCACACTCACTTTTTAAAAATATCCACGCTGACATGCCCTAAAATGTCAATTTGAAATCATAAAATGTCAACTTAAAATTATACCATAAAATAATAATAAAAATTTATCCTAACGTAGGCTTATAGTAGGTTACATGGATTATTTTTCCCCTAAGGTGTGAAAAACTGCTAAAATGAGACAATCACTCTGAACAAAAGGATAGACTAATCTAGAGGGAGGGCGTTATACCCAATCTAACCCTAAGAATGTTGTAAAATCCCTCAACTCCCTCCTCAAAGAAACAATAAGGCCTGACATGGAAGATAGAATCCTCTAAGGAAGGAGGCCTTGAAGAGAAGGCACCAATGTGCAGAAGGGATAGGAGGGTGTGCTAGGTGGCTATGAAGGGAGACTAATTTATCGTAGCTGAAGCAAACGCCACTAGAGAAAGAAAAAAAAGGTGTGGGGTCATGTGACCTAGTGATCCACCCCTAGGATCCCCAGACACCAACCCAGGGTTAAAAACCCCAACAAAGGGAATTCATCAATGCCATTAAGCCATATTAATCCTAAAGGAAGGACCAAAGGGTCCGACCATGACCACCACTACATAAGAACATCCATCCTTATCAAAAAAAATGGCTCTCTCTCCTTGGGAAGCATCTGAAGGTGTGATGGGTATAGGTGCCGCATAACTCCATATCACGAGTCACATAATTCATTTTGTTCTCTAAGATAATTTTCATGTCTCATAGCAAATAATGAAACATTCATACATCAGCAATCATGCCAATCCTTCAATGAAAGCATCTGTACATACCACAAAATCATTATTAGTATCTATAATATTCAAAACGATAGCATTAGTAAGTGAACTCTTCAATCACTAAAATATTGCTTCACATTTTTCATACCATACAATTTTGACGTTATATCTCTGCAACAATGTAATTGAATGAGAGATATTGGAAAATCCCTCAATGAATATTTTATAGTATCCTCCCATACCCATAAATGATGTAACATCTATAACATTCTTTAGAGTACACCAATTCATTATGGCTTCAATATTTTCTAGGTTCATTGCAATTCCTTCTTCTGAAATATTATGACCCAAAAATTTTACCCTTCTTTGATAGAAGTTACACTCGCTCAACTTGGCATATAATTTGTGCTCTCTAAGAACCTACAACACCATTCTCAAGTGTTCCTCATTCTCTTCTTCACTCTTTGAGTAAATAAGAATTTTGTCCAAGAACACTAGCAAGAACTTGTCCAAGTAATTATTGAAAACGTTATTCATGAGACAAATGATTGTGGTCAGTACATTGGTGAGACCAAATGGCACCACCATGAACTCATAATGGCCATATCTCATCCAGAAATTTGTCTTTTGAATGTCTTAATATTTTTTCCTCACTTGATGATTACCAGATCTCGGGTTAATCTTTTCAAATACTCTAGCTCCCTCCATTTGATCAAAAAAATCGTCAATTCTGGGGAATGGGTACTTATTCTTGACTGTCATTTTATTTAGTTTCATGTAATCAATACATAGCCTTAAAGTCCCATGTTTCTTCTTGACAAGTAATACCAGTTCTCCCCAAGGAGACACATTAGGTCTAATATACTTTTTTCCATTGATTCTTATAGCTTCATTTTCAACTCTATCAATTATAGTGTGCTCATTCTATAAGGGGATTTATAAACTATTGTTTCCCCTAGAACAAGATTTATTGTAAAATCAATATCCCTTTTTGATGGAATTCCTGGAACTTCATATGGAATTACATCTTTAAAATCTTGCAACAACGAGTAATCCTCTATCCTTGGGACTTTGTCCTCTAATAAATCTAATATATGGTATGCATATGGTTGGAAACCTTTCTTGCACAACTTCCTTAATTGTAAAGTTTAAATCTTCCTGATTGAAACATGCCTGGGAATCCCTTTCACCAATCTTGGCCTTCCCCTTCATCAATGCATTCAAGAACATTTTTCATAGAAATCTACCTTAACCCTGTTTTTTTCCATCCAATCCATAACAACAAGAGAATCATAAGACCCTAATGGCAGGACATTCAAATTTACTTTGGTGAGAATTCCATTCAACTCTATGGGGCACTCCATCACTACTTCACTTACTCTTCTCTTTGTGCCAGTGGCTAGTTGCAATATCCATGACTTATCATGATTCAACTTTCTAAGAGAACATAATATAACTATAATTATATCCTGGATCAATCAAAACATAAATAGAATTCTCATCAGTCTTACCTTCAAATTCCACCACTATTGATTAATGGTCTACTTGACGGTTATGCAAGACTGCATAAATTCAAGGAGTTTCCCTTGTGATATCTTCATTTGTAGTTGCTTCTTCCAAGTTATGTAACTTTCAAGGGTTCTCTCTCTAATACGGGAAATCCCTAATCATATGGTTTCCTCCACATCCCCACACCAAAGTGGCCCTTTTGACCTTTTTCTGATGCTATTGTTGATTCATTTCTACTTTGAGCTTGTGGACCTTTTTAAAAACTTCTTGGTTGAATTCCCAATGGGGGTTTGAATCCACTTTTCCTTTGGTCAAATATTAACTTCTTATTTTCCTTTTCTATGCTCATAGCAATGCATTTCCATTATGATGGATTCATCAAGACTGGGTGGATTGACAAACTCAATCCTATCTATGTAACTTCGAGGAAAACTTCCAAGGAAGATTTGAATATTTACTTTTTCATTTTTTTATGCAACCCACATACCTTATCAGTTCCAAAAATTTATGGGAATGCTCTTCTATTAACCTCTGTCTCAATTTTATTTCATGGAGTTCTTTCCTCTTATTATCATAATACCTAATAAATAGGTACTTTTCCTTGAAATTCCTCTAGGATTGTACTCAGTCGATCCTCCTCTCCTTAATCCTTTGTTCTTGAATGAGGTGATCCCACAAAATAGAAGCTTGTCCATTAATATTGTAAATAGAAATTCGGTCCTTTTCATTTTATGAGTAGTCATGGGTCCAAAAATACTTGTTCATTCCAAGAAGCCATTATTTTGCACTGTCTTATTTTCTCCATCAAATGTGGGATGTCTTTCCTTTCTAACTTATCTGTGTCGGATTATTTCAAAATTCCTTGTTTTTTCAAACCTGTGGGGAGTACGCTTTGGGGTACATCGAGAACTGCAAGAATCACATGACCTGCTTGAGGAAGATGTTGATAAAGATGTCTTGCATTCTATGCTCGCGAAACCATTTTTTTGAACTTAACGTCCTCTCTCTAAATCGAGCTTTAGAGTATCTCTCTGCATTTATTTGATTAACATCGCTTGGATTAGACCCAATATAGCTCTCTGTTCAATATAAGTGATGTTTTTAACAATGGCAACATTAATATGGTTCTACTCTTCCTGATATTTGATCAGTCTCTCATTGAAACTTCTCATTGTTTCAACTAAATTTTGGGGAGTAATATGCTCTCTTCTCCCGTTGGAATATGTCTCAACATATTGTTCTTTCTCATTTTCTCCAAGGACATCCTCATCATTCTCATAGGGATCCTAGGCATCTATCATGGTCACCATTTTCCTTTAGAAACCTTTTCCCTTTCATTAGGGGCCCTCCGCTACAGTTGTTCCAACACTCAAAACTAAAAACATTGTGCATCATAGGGATATTTATTCGACATACTAGTAATACATGGATTGAAACAATTAAAATTATTTAATAAAATAAGAATCATCGATTAATTTGTAGGGTTCTTCATTCCCTAGTTCTTTTTTCACATCTATGCATTTCTGGAAACTACCATTATTGACAATATTTTCAATTTAAAGTCATATGCACTTTCTGTGTATCTTTGATTCTCTTCCTGAAATGTTGATCTGCCCCAAACATCTTGAGTGTTGCAACCTTCACTCTGATACCATATCTCATGTCCCTAGTCACCTTGGTGGCCCTTTAAGACCATGGGGAACTCTTTCAAACGCCATTTTTTCCATTTTTATTGCTCTAATACCATCTGTCATGTCCCCCATTCACATTTTACAAATTTTGTGAGAATTCAATTTCTTTAATACCATTTTAACATTTCCCTCTCGACCAAACTGACCATCGGAGAGAACATTACACCAGGTCAGGATTCTAAATTTCTCCCAATCCATGACTTTCGACCTCATATCATTAAAATTACAGGAACCAAACTAATTGGAACTTTAATATTGACTAAACAACTTCTTAATTAACCTTACATACCACCCTGACTGACAAATTCCTCTTCTGGAAATTAAATTACGTCATTCCGCTTTTTTCCAGCTCTCCTGACTCTCTAACATCAAAAGTAAAGAATCAGAACACACAATTGGTTCTTAACAAACGATTCTTGACTTCTTGACTTCAACTACTACCTTTCGTACATCCAGAGTCATAAGTCAAAACTACAACACAAAAATCAAAAACCAACACCCGACTTCCTAACTCCGACTGTTATCTTTCGTACCTTGGAAATCAGATGTTGGAACCGCAGAACAAATATCAACAACCAACCCTTAACTTCCCAACTTTTATTGCTATCTTACGTACATCAAGAATCAAAAAGTTGGAACCGCAAAACAAATCTCAACAAACTACCCTGATTTTCTGACTCTAATATTCCAATATTGGAAGTCAGAAATCGAAACATACAACATTTTTTCAACATATAAACTCTTGACTTCTCGACTCTAAATACTACCTTTAGCACATCAGGATTCAGAAGTCGAAACTGCAAAACAGTTCCTTAAATGAAACCACCCCAACTTATTGACTCCAATTTTTTCAACATCGAGAGTCTAAATTCGGAACTGCATACCAGCTTTCAATAACAACCTTCAACTTTTTGACTTCATCTACCACCTTTTGTACGTCGAGAGTCGAAAGTCATAACCAAAAATTGATTTTCAACAAAACTTCCTGACTTTCCAACTCTGATGTTTTTGAAATTAGGATTAATAACTCGGCACCGTTGAACATCAACCCTCTATGACTTCTATGATGTCGATATCGGCATCAGAATTCTAGCAAATTTTGTACCCATATCGCTACTTCTCACCAAATCAAAGGTCGGGAGTTGGAACACCACCACTACGCTACTACATAGTTTTGATCTCTGACTTCCACCATTGGTACCCTGGTGTCGACATCGAAACAAAAACCTTTCCATAAAAAACTATAGATCCCAACATCAACACGCTGGCACTTCGGCAAACAACCCTCTGTTCAAAACTTAGCCAAATTTCCCTTCCATCCTTAGACTCTGACCCTACTATTTTGGCCATGGAAACTCTACAGAATTATTTTGATATAAAACTGAACACTTGGCCAATTTGAACACATGGCTAAGGTACAACACTATCTTCATGATACAAGACTTATGCATGTGCAATTTAAACATTTACAGTTTAAAATTCAATTGAACTACAATTGCAATTCATGCCAAAACTAGTTTATTCAACACAGGCGTAGCCACACTAAAATCATGCATAACCATCAACTTATTTACAAACTATGAACATGCATTATATTGCATAATTCAAGCTTCCATTGCATTCCATTTAACATGATAAACATTAATCCATCACATACAAATTTTGGACACTTATAAACAACATGCAATTATCTTTCCAATTGAAATCATCGAACAACTGGCAATGTGAGGTCAACATTCCACCCAACCGTAGGTCTTTGTCCATCCTATATTATTTCAACTAAGATACCACACCAAATATAGGCTAGGTTATCCACTAGGAATCCTATACTTAGGCTCACTCATATCAATGGATACACACACTTAACATAACAATGCATAGTTGGGTTTATCAATCCCATAGAGAAATAAAGACAGTGACTGCTAAACCAGTGACCTCAACCACAAAGCTACAAGCTTCTCCATCAGCTCCATCCATCCTTGGCACCACATCCTGTTGAGGCCTGGAAAATCCTAGGTAACAACAGTAGGTATTCTCCCCAATAAACTTTCCCAATTAGCTCGTTATTGTTTAATATGGGGAATCCGTCCATTTTATGGTCCGGCTACCATAGTTCAAGTAATGGTTTAAGCTTTCTTTTACCGGTTACGGACCGGTCCACCGTTTAAGTGTATTTTTTAGTTTTATTTTGTATATGATATGCAAGTGCATAGTCTAAGTGCAAACAATAGAGACAACAAAGAGTTCACAATGTGATGCGTAGGTTCTTACCTCTCGTTTTATTACCCCTTTTGCTTCTAAATCATAAACAAATAACAACTATGCTAAGCTAGTTAATTCTATCTAACCTATCCCTACGGAGCAATATTGTATTTAATGTTGAGTAATGTACTGTAAACATGCATAGAGAATATTACAGATAGTTGTTCATAATTCAGAATACATGAATACATGTAGAAAGATAACATAGAGGTAGCTTATTGTTGGTTAAAACATTCATTACTCAATATACTGCATAAGTTTCATAAAAATAACAGAAAAATCATTCATAACATGGAAGTAATTCATAAGTCAGAATGATCTCACAGCTTGTAGAATAAGCTGAAACAGAAATAATTCGGCATTCAACCAATCTACAGCATGCATGCGAAACTTCACAGCTCCTTCTCCAGCAGAAAATATGGCTTTCTTTATTATAAAAGGAAATAGTTCTTCTTACAATAAACTTCACAAAAGATAGCATGGAAAATTCCCCCTCCTCTTCATCAACCCTACCTATACTTATACAATTTGAAATGTCTTTTGGTCTTCCTACCCTTTGGGCTTCCTCTACAAATCGGTTACAAAATTGACTTTGTCTCCTAGTGTGCTTGCTAATTTAGGAAAAATATAAATATTACAAAATATGTGTCAATAAGACAAATATTCTAAGTGGGCCTAGCCGCCTCATTAATAAAATGCTTCCATGTCTAGGCATCTTTCACTATTGTCTCAAACTCTGATGGCTCTAGAAATCTAATAGTGACTTCATGCTTGGGAACTTGAGCTTTTATATTAGCCATCCTGGCTGGAATTAATTCTTATAGCGGATTTCACCACTCTAGGTGAATCACACTGTGTATGGCCTTCCCCTGTCCCGCTGCAGACTCCTTAGACCCTATGGACCACTTTTTGTCCTTTCATGTGTCCATGATCATCCCTAAAAACACATGAAAAATGATATACGTGACTTTTAACCTTATAAGCGCGTACATACGCGGGTTTGACCACTAAAACCGCGTACATCGGGATGTGTAAATAATCCAAATCCTTTTGGATTTTTCCTTGACATGGATCCGACTCATTTGAATCTTTGC
>LPNX010412459.1:389470-548977 GCA_001517045.1 Pseudotsuga menziesii | reverse complement strand
ATATATTCTAGAATAGATCTAACACCATGATATATAGAATGCTTGTATTGTTTACTTGTTGTTGAGGAAGTAATATAGCAATTCAAGCTGAATATTGGAAAGCTCAACAGGGATCTACTTCAACCGCCTGGAATAAGGTACGAGGTCTTATCCTTTAGTGTTAGACATTTTATTTCTATTGCATATTGGGAAAGATTGATTTCTGGAGTCAAGCTATCTGTTGTGGTACCCCAAGCCATAGGAATTTCTCTCCGTAACAGAATTGGCGACTCCACTGGGGATTATAGCCGTGATTTCTTATTATATGTGGCCGTGTCTTTAGAGACGATTGGTATGGTTTTGGTTCAAGAGGATGAGGAGCTCCGAGAGCATGTCATATATTATCTGATCCAAAACCTTATTGATGCAGAGATTCGTTATTCTCATGTCGAGAAGCTTGCTTTAGCTACCATACATGCGGTTCAGCGTTTGAGACATTATATTCTCCTTCGCTAGACCTTGGTTGTGGCCCATGTCAATCTGTTTCAGTTCGTCCTCACACAAAGGATGATTGGGGGGAAGTATAATAAATTGATTGTCATTCTGCAAGAATTTGATCTCGAGTTTGTTTCGGCAAAATCGAAGAAGTCTTTAGTCTTTGCAGAGCTCATATCGGACTTTTTGAGTGAGACTGAGGAGTTGGTATGTGAAGATACATTTGTTGATGAACACATCTTCTTAATATCTATGGTAGACCCATGGTACGGGGATATCATAGTATATCTGCAAACACAGAGGACCCCTACTCACCTCTCACGAGATGAACGACGACGATTACATCACGTCTCTAAGAAATACCTTATAGTGGACAATACTTTGTACCGCTGTGGGGTAGATTCCATTTTATGACGTTGTTTAACTCATGACGAGGCTGAGGTTGTGTTGAATGACTACCACGGAGGGACGTGTGGTGGTCATTAATCTGGGCTTTCTACAGCTCAAAATATTTTGAGAGCGGGTTATTTCTGGTCGTCGATCTTCAAAGATTGTGTTGATGCGGTCAAGAGGTGCCACCCTTGCCAGGTGTTCGCATGTAATATGTGCTCGAAACCTACATCATGACATCCCATTATCACCGCCAGTCCCTTCACTAAGTGGGGGATTGATTTTATGGATTGCAACCCAGCTTCGGCTGGGGGGAACCATCACATTATAGTAGCTATTGATTACTTCATGAAATCGGCTGAGGCTATGCCTATAGTAAAATCCGACGGTGAGACAGATGCTCACTTTGTATCCAACCAATTCATTACTTGGTTCAGGATTCCGAAAGAGCTTGTCACTGACCATGGCTCGCACTTTCAGAACCGTATGATGGAAGAGTTGGCATCCAAGTTAGGGTATAAGCAAGAGCACTCCTCTTCTTACTAACCCCAAGCGAATGGACAAGTAGAGGCAGTGAATAAATCACTCAAATCCATTCTCCAACGAACCATCGCACAAAGAGAGACTAATTGGCACATTATGTTATATCCTGCTTTGTGGGCATATTGAACCGCGGTTGAGACTGCCATTGGTTTTTCTCCATATCAGCTTGTGCATGGAGTGGAGGCGATATTACCGGTTGAATGCAAAATTCCTTCGTTGAAGCTAGCTATGGAACTCTTACAAGACACTTCACCTTTGGAGGAGCATTTGGTTCACCTTGAGCAACTTGATGAGCAGCATCGAGATGCCTTGGTGGCTCTAGAGGTTAATAAGTGTCGCGTTAAGGTGCAGTACGATAAGTCTGTCCGTCCAAGAGTGTTTAGTGAAGGCGACTTGGTCCTTTTGTGGGATCGACCGAAAGAACCCTCGGGGACAGGGAAGTTTAATCCTATGTGGCATGGTCCTTACGTGGTCAAGCATGTGTTAGAGAAGGGTGCCTATGAGTTAGTCGATTATGAAGGAACAGCTTTGGTAGAGCCTAGAAATGGGATATATCTTAAAAAATACTATGCATGATCTTTAGCCAAGGCTGCGTGTTGTATATTATTGTACAGCTTTTCCTAGTTAGGTCTTTTCGTTATTGTGATCGGGTTTGTGATTAGTTTCTATTTCTTTTGGCAGATGTCAAGGGAATCTTCCACCTACATAGGATTCGTGGATGGTGCAAACCATCACACTCAACACTCAGCCTCTGCTGCTTGGGTGATTTATACTCCTATGGGTCAGGTACTGTCTTCAGGAGGTGTATATCTACGGCCATCTTCCAACAATGTTGCTGAATATAGCATCGTTATTGAGTTTCTACGGGATGCCATTCTACATGGCGTTCTATCTCTTGAGGTACGTCTTGATTCGGAGTTAGTAGTGTCACAGCTCAATGGTTTGTACCATGTTAGAGATCCAACGTTATTGAGAAGGTTCTTATGCGTGAGATTGTTAGAACGACAATTTGACAGTATTACATATATACACATTCCAAGAAATAATAATCAAGTTGCTGACTCATATGCTAACTACGTGTTAGATTGGCATTTGTTTCATTCATAATTAATCACAAGCACAATTTTTTACACATGTAAATAAATAAACCGATCACCATAAACTTTTTATATATCAAAAATGTGATAATACATAGTGTCATGATACAAAAGTGGGGCTTTTTAAGCCTCCATCATATAATACACGGTAGTACAAAATGAATACACTCACAGGTGTCTAATCCTGTGGAGGAGGAAGAGGGTTGTGATCATGGAACGTCACTACGGCTCTAGCTAGTCGTCGAAATAAATGCACCCATGCATGTGGTACACCCACCACCTACCGCTGCATGGATTCAGGAAATTCCTCGACTTGTGCCATGGGAACTCTATGAGTCAGTCTCACAAAGTTTGTATGAATGCTCTGGAGCGTTCGCTCCGCATCCACACCCATGATGTCATCTCCTCTTCCCCTCCGTCTATGATGAGGGAATCCCTCTAGCCATCGTGGTCCCACATATGCACACAAATAGTAGATGTCACTATGTGTTGTCACGTAAAAACATGTTTTTTGCTTCCATATAATCAAGAAAATACAAAAAAAAATTAAATAACTCAAAAAAAAATTAAAAAGAGTGAGGGTTGAGATTTGTTACCTATATCGCCATATGCCGATCTTGGTGGCAATGGCATGTCCGGATTCCCCTGGAAATATATCCCTCCATAGGGGTAGTCATCAATGGCAACAATCTGTCATCGCCACCATGGAAAGAAGTCAACTGGATATGGGTTGGCCACCCTACCACCCCCCATTCTACGCATCGCATCTGCCCAATGCCGTTGGGCTGGATCTCGAACCTCGTGGAGAGGAACATCCACTTTAGGGCTCAATCCTGGAACACGCTTGAAGAAAAACCACGGGGGCTTCACTTGTTGACCAATATCCTATCCTGTTAGTTCATATTGTGGGTTTTAAAATGATAAAAAATCGAACCAATATATTGCAGGTATTGGGGGGATGAGGGGTTTAAGGTGGGGGTGGGTAGGGTGGTTTATAAGGATTGAGGTATAAAAAGTGGTGGGGAGGAAGGTTTTAAGTATTGGGAGGGGGTTTCAACAAAAATTGTTTGGGTCAATATCTCTCGAAATTAAGGGTATTAATTAATATCCCACGATCGCACGTGATATGTGAGATGTTCACTAAGTGAAGTCCCCGTGAGAAAAACGTGCTCAGAATACTGCTGAACTCGAAGTTTTGTACCCTGCCTGCCTTACACTCACTGAGTTGGTGTTTCATGTTGCTCAGTAGTGTCATACTCCAGTCATAGACTATGGGTCTCATGCACTCCACTGCATAGAACATCAGAGACCGCGAGGCCTGGTGGAGTGATGTTAAGCCTACTATCCTGCCTAGCGTCAGTAATATGGACTTTAGGCCCAGCACCTGTATAGCATTGGTAGGGACTTGACTCCCCACCTTCTTAGTGTCTGGAAAACAGTACACAGCTATGTACACATCGATAGTCAGGCCAACCCCTGGCCCACCTCGGGAACGAAGGTTCACCACCTCCCCTCGTCTAGAAATACCAGTGATAAAGTATATGTCCTCCACCTCTATAGTGAGGGACATCCCATCAATACAGAAGGACTCTGAGTCTGGATCCCAGTAGTCTACCAGCATCTATAGCAGTCTTGGTTTGGCCCTCAAACCACCAAGACACCAAAACTTGTAGAGTCCGCATGCACAAAGAACTTTTTGAGCCATTAGGTCGGCCCTTACTGCTTCCTCTACTTCACCATGCTCGTGCTCTCTCCATTCTAGCACCATCCTACAGAAGAAATTGCAAAATTATCCATTAGTTTACTTGAAAACCTTATGCGCGGCCTCATACGCGATTGTTTTGAAAACACCCGGGTATGTACGCGGCTTTTAGGCCATTTTCCGCATATAGCTAGCCCTATATGTGGAAAAAACCTCGATATCCATGTGGGCCACAACGCATACTTTGGGATGGCTTAAAAACTTCATTTAACCATGAAAATCTATAAAAATTATATCAAAATGCAAGAGGAGAGCATGAGTAAATACCTGGAAGAAACGGTTGTGAATTCCACCAGCTGGATCTCCTGGAATTTGCAGTTGAAAATCAGAGCTCAAATGGGTAAAAGTTTCAAATGATTTATATTTTTTACTATTTATAGAAAAAATTTCAAATATTTGGAAATTTTTACCCCCTTTCCTATAGTTTCTAAATTTTCTAACCATTTTGGACCGTTTTTGACATAATTTGTGATGTAGAAGACATTTTATAGTGTCGTTTCAGCCATTTGATTGACCCGTTCGTGCCGATCTCAAGTATCATGACTAAACTGGCATATAGGTTAGGTTTCACCACCGTTTGCATTTTGCATGACCTTATGACCATATCACCATGTCCTTAGGTACAAACCCACTCTATTATGTCACAAAACCTTCTTGCTGCTCTAGAAGTGGCATGATGTGAGTGGTAGAGCTTCACCTTACATGGGTACCCTAGTTAGCACCTTATTTGCATTTGGTGCCCATGCCGATGTTTTCTCCTTTGGGGTGTGGGAGTCCATTGTATAGTACTGCCATGACATTTCGCAAGAGCCTCATAATCCTCTTGATTTTATGCTGGCCTATTTCCCTTAGGACTCCCTCATGTCAAGTTGTGAATGCATTATCATGAGCTTTGCCTGCCTTATTGAGCTTTATGCCGGCTCCCCTGACATTGCGTTTCAACCATATAGCCTGAGCTTGTCTCATGTCTAGCCATGCAGAGCCTTTTTTTTATATCCTTCGTAGCTTGATTCCCTTTTTACTGGGAGGGGATTTTCCCTCAAGTGTCGATATCCTACAAATGTATCCTTGCATTGAGCATAGGTATGTTCCACTGCTTGGAACTAGTTTGTTTTCCCTTATGACACTCGTCTCCTCCTAGTTTGTAACTATAAAGCTAGTTTATTCTTTTTTCAAGCTTTTCAAATAACTGAAAAAGTCCAAAAAAATAAAAAAACCAAAAATCCGGATAAGGAAAGATGTTATCTTTGGCAGCTGTCAAGTCATGTCACCTTCGAATAGAGCACTGTATATCACATCCATTGGTTGGGTTATAGTTTGACTTTAGGAGCTCTACTCGTTTATCTGAGTTTTTCTCCACCGACTAGTTAAGCTTCCAGTCCCCATGGAGCCTCTGATGATGCCTCCTGTGTCACAGAGATGTCTCAGTTTGTATATCGAGTCTATGCTGCCTTCATTCAGTCACCATACACCATTATGCTCTTGTTCGAAGGAATTTGAAACCTAAGTCAGCCATTCCTCAATTATCTTAACTTTGCATGTCAGCCATTCCTGGTACAGTTACTGGTTCATGCACCTATGATCGAGTCCTTCCACATTATACAGCTTTGTTGAGTACCTCATGTTGGATGATGGGGGATTCCTTAATTCCCTCCTTCCAGCGGATTTCATCCCATCGACTTCAGATCATTTATTCTGGGATTGGAATCTAGAGTCATTTTGAGTGCCTTGAGACCTGCAGTCATCAGTGGCAGGTTCTCTTGCCATCGACAGTTTCTTGGGAATACATCAATGTCCCCTAATCGATGGATCCTCCCAAGTGTTCAACCTCAACACATTTATTCACACTTGTTAGTTTGCACTCTAGTACCTTGATTCCCATTTTCATCATTGGTGGGTGATCTCGCGTCTGTTAACGGTATACATTAATGACCGGTAATCAGACGATGGACTACTATGTTCGACCTTGACACCTCTATTCGCATAGTAGGAAATGTACTCATAGCGGTTTGTGTAGAAGACTTTCCAGATTGGTGACATCTCTTATATGCTACCTCATTGATCGTGTCAGTGTTCATGAGATTTCAGCTCTCGTGACTTGATTCCAGTGTATATCAGACATTTCAAGACACTATGGAGATCTTGATCTATTATATATCTTCAGCCATTTTGGATATCATGGTCCTTTGTATATCTTCATCATGGAGATTCTGATCTATGTATATTGCATGTGGCAATGACCACATATGTGATATCATGTCTCATGCCTATTCATGGCCATTGTACTGTTATGTATCCGAGATAGCTATATGTATTTGTAGTTATATGCAGAGTTGTATTATTGTACTATGCTGATTGGGTGGCTGGTCTTCCATTTTGGATCCTTCATCACTCCACTTCTGGGATGGACTTATATTGTATTCCGGCCATCGTATAACCCCTCTGATCTCATACATTAGGGGGCATCTATTATAGCAGATTTCACCACTGTAGGTGAATCACACTATGTATGGCCTTCCCCTGTCCCACTACAGACTTATTAGACCCTAAGGACCACTTTTTTTCCTTTGATGTTTCCATGATCATCCCTAAAAACACATGAAAAATGATATACATGACTTTTAACCTTATAAGCGCGTACATACGCGGGTTTGACCACTAAAACCGTGTACATCGAGATGTGTAAATAATCCAAATCCTTTTGGAGTTTTTCTTGACATGGATCCAACTCATTTGACTCCTGGCCTTCCATATGCCTTGAGATCGCTCGGATTTGACCTTTCATTACCCCTTTGAAAAGCTATATAAGGAACCCCTTGGTACATTGAAGGCATAAGAGAGAATTGAGAGCAACGAAACTATAGTCCATTGTTGCCGGAACTTATGCTTGAGTCTGCATCCCTTTGTCCCTTGGAGCACTTTTGTGTTCTTCCCAAGCTTGCCTTTTTCTTGTGAGCTTGCTATCGAGAGGTGGAGGATTGAAGTGGTGGAGGCCCAAGTGGGGGATTCAGTTTCTCCGGTTCACAGACGCGCCGTCAGAGGTTGTATCTTGTAATCTCTGATTTATATTAATAGAAATATCATTTCCTGTCCAATGATGTGTATTTGAATGGATATTTTATCCATGGGATTATGTCAAATTCTTTTACATTATTGATTATATATGCTAGAATAGATCTAACACCATGATATATAGAATGCTTGTATTGTTTACTTGTTGTTGAGGAAGTAATATAGCAATTCAAGCTGTAGATTGGAAAGCTCAACGAGGATCTACTTCAACTGTGCGGAATAAGGTATGAGGTCTGATCCTTTAGTGTTAGACATTTTATTTCTATTGCATATTGGGAAAGATTGATTTCTGGAGTCAAGCTGTCTGTTTTGGTACCCCAAGCCATAGGAATTTCTCTCTGTAACAGTAATAGAAGTTGATCTTCTAATAGATGGTTACTTACTACTGCCTGGAATATTACATTCTTAAGCACTCTCTCATCCAAATGTTTGATCAGCTGAATTCCTAGCTCATCCTCTTGCCATCTTGCATGCAATTGCTTCAAGTTCTCTTCATGCTCTGGTAATTCATCTAACCTCTTCTTGACAGATGTTTGGCAATGGTTGTAATTTGTAAGAACCTTTCTACAGAACTCTATGCAAATTCCTTTAGTTCTCTGAGCTCCCCTTATCAGTTCTTTAGCAACTTTATTCCCAAATTCTATCAGCTCATATTCCAGCTTCACTCTCTCGGATTATTTGATCGGTGCATTTGTTGGAGGTTCCTTGGTTGTTTCCAACCAAGTCAAATGCCCCTAAATGATTTCCAGGACATCCTAGGTCTTTCCTTAAAATTGAAAAGCTATACCTGAAATATGTTCCAACCTAGCTTCCACTTCTCGGACCTTCAACACCTCATTTGCTATCTGGAGATGCATCTGATAAATTTTATTTCTGAGCATAAGGGCATGATTTTTCAAAGGCTCTATATCCATTCTTTATTCATCTGCCACCTTTAACAAAACCTCCAATGAATCCTTTTGTGCCTCCAATGTTTCCACCTAGGTTTCATACTGTTCTGCCTTCTGCTCAGCAGTAGCCTTTTGCAATGCCAATTCTGCAACCTTGTTTTCCAAATTTCCTTTCTCTTTACTTAAATATTCATTGGATAAATTCAAATTGTCTCTCTATTCTTCTAAGATTTGGTGTCCCTTTGAAGCCTCTCAAAATATGATAAGGTAGCTTCATATTTTCTTTTTGATTCGCGTCCTACCCTTTCTTCTCTCCTCAAAGCTTCCTTCATTTCGACCATCTTTCCCTTATACTGCTCAATGGTTTATGTAAGCTTGTCAACATTATGAGCATTTGCATAGGCATAGGCATTTGCAATGCCCATAGAAGCCAATTTCTTTGGGTTTGCTTCTACATTACTCATGATCGTCCTCTCTATCACTATGGTCACTGGTGGTTGAGTCCCTACCCTCAAGGTTTTCTCTGTCCTCCACATAATGGATTTCTTTTTAGGATCGAAATGAATATCCTCCAAGCATGCCACACCATATTGTTTATATGGGGTAAATGGTATTATCCCCATTTCAACTATGGGGACATGAGCGACTGTAAGGATGTTGCTAGATGTGGATGGAGGGTTCTCTGGATTATCTCAAATAGGGCTTTGATCCTGACCTCCACCACCTACAAATTCTTCATTTTCCTGACTTTTCCCCTCTATAATCCCTTCTGTATCTTGTATTCCTAGCTCAAATTTTGCAGCTTTTTGAGCAATAGCTTTTTCTGACTCTGAAATTTTATCCAAAACAGCTTCTGCATTCTTTTGCTTGGCAGCTTCTACTTTATCCTTTTGTGCTTCCTCCGACAACTTCTTTGCTCCAGCTGCAAGCCTGTGAGCACTTTTTTCTTGTGCCTTCCTTGCAACTTCTTATTTTCCTTCATTTGGTTTTGTATTGTTTTTGTTACTTCCCTTAACCCCAGATGCCTTTCCCTTCAACTGCTTGCTCACAGCTGCCATGCTCTAGACATTCCTGAACACTTTCTCCTCTTTATCTATATAGTCTGTATATTCTAAATTTACCTTGCGAGTGGCCTTGTGAGCTGCCACATTTCCTTATGAATCATTACGATGGAAGATTTTCTCCCCGAAATGGAAAATATACAATTCTTTGATGAAATTTGGAGCACTTTTGACCTTGATGAACTTGTAGCTCCCTACATAAAAAGATACTGGTGGGAACACAACCTTCATTATATCAAACAAATAATTTCCAAAACCATCTAGAAATACTTGTCTAACTGCCTCCTTATATACTATGTAATATGTTGCATGCTTAGGCAGTAGTGAGGGTGCTTTGGTGCCTCCATACATTCTCATATACGTGCCTTCTTCGGTGAAAAAATAATCTCCATATTCTTTTATGGATTCTACAGCTCCTTCTGACAGACATGGACAATATTCTAGAAAGATCAACTTATACAGGGGCCTTATGAATTCCTCACATATCAACTGATAATGGTTGTGATATTTATGGGATCCTAGAATCCAATAAGCGATGTATATAGGGGCTTTACCCTCCTTCCACACACAGTTAAGCTTCTCAAACTTGTGTCTATAGAGTATACAATCTATAAAAAAAGATGACATAAAAAATTCTGATTTGTTCTGTTTCAAACCCTCCTGGGATTCCTTGACACATTTGGCCAAGTTCCTAGTAGCTATATTGGCCCAATTAAAAATCATTCCCTCCATAGCTACATAATACATGAGGGGAATCCAACCAAAATTATACATCTTCCCATTAGCCCTACCATACAGCTTGCTTATCATCAATGCTATTATCCTGAAAGGGGTTCAAAGATGGGAAGTCTCATATTCTCATGATTTTTTGTGTCTAAAGGCCTTCCCCTCAGCCACCATCATCTTTGTTGTGGCTATATAGTCAAATTTCAAACTTTTGACCCACTCCGTTGTTACACTTATTTCCTTTTCCGGTGGACTATAGGCTGCCAAAATGAATGCAAGCGCAAAAGTTGCAACAAGCTTTCCCTTCTCATCACTTATCATCATTCCTACTGTGTCTATTTTGGGAAACATCCAAACAATGACCTCTGTACGGGGAAAAATCTCAGGCCTAGCTTCTATTTTAGTTATGCCAAACCTCAAAATGTTCTCATACAAAGCTACGTCTCCCAAACCACCTTCTGGCATTTTTCTTTCAACCAGCATGAGGTAGATCTGGCCCCATTTAAGCTCAAGCTCTTCTCCTATAATCGCCTTAGTGTCTTCATACACTATCTCAGTCTTTACTGCTGACGAGACCTCTACAACTTCTGTGTCAGAATCGTCCTCAACAACCTTAGGCTTCCTCCTCCCCTTCTTCGTCATTATTTCTATTGCAAGTTGTACCTGCAAAAAATAAATCTTTCTTAGCGTCCACATTTTAAAACGATGATTATAAAAGTAAGCACACAAACAAATATGCATGCATACATATCCCACATAATCAAGAAAAACCTAAATATACCTTACTCTGACGGTTTCATCCATTAGAATGGGAAATATGGGGTACGAGTCAGGGTTACGGCTACACACAAACGTCAGATACAAGAAACCCTATTGAAGCCTCTGCATTTTCTCTTTTTTTAGCGGTGAAACCCCCCACTCAGCCCTAGAAATTCTCTCCCATAGGTGCAATGGAACTTCAAATTCTGTAGCGGCAGTGCCCTAGGATGAAACCAGGCCCAATATCCCATGGACGATACATATGAACCAACAACCAATAGGATCTGGGTGAAACAAGGGGACCGCAACCCACACCAATGCCCACAAGTGGGCTACCGACTGGCTTCATACCGGCGAAAAGCTCAGCTCCCTGAAAATTTATCGTAAACCTAGCTGACAGGGAGAGAACACCTCTGGGAAAGCGAACGGACCTTGCAGGTGGGAAAACCTAAACTGAAACAGCCAAACCTAAATGAAAAATAAGGGTGAAAAACCCCCTTATAAATTGGGTAATGATGCCACCTAACCCACCCCGCATCGATGACAGATGGCTTTGCAACCTTAACCAATAAACCACTTGAAAGAGAGGATTAGAAACTAACCTGTCCAGTCAAAAGTCCTCCATGTGACTAAAAATAACTAGGGAGCATGCGCCATGTGAGCTCCACCAAGGAATCTGCACAATCAGCTCAAATGGGAATAAACACTCTCCAACTTCCAACTCTCTCTGAAAAAAATAAAATGGTAAAAAACCTCACACTTGGTAAATAAATAGGCTGTCTGAGGGCTTAAAAAAATTTCATTAAATATTGCACAAGCGAGCCCCAAACGTCGTTGGTGCCAAACGCTTCAGGCTGGAAAACATAAGTCATCATGGGAACGTCCTTGACATGGCGTCTCAATCATACTAATCCATCTGTAACTGTCTGCTCACGAATTCATATTTCACCTGCTATCTCTCTATGGATAGGCCGTTGAAAACATATCGGTGAGAAGACAAGGATGTTAGCCACCGCAGTGGTTCCGATTTCAAGAAACCTCCGCAACGATGGGTCTTCAAGGACTAGAAAAACATCCACAATAAACTTGCAAAAGCGCCCACTGTAGTAGCTCATACCTAGGGAAGGCTCTGCCATAGAGGCTCCCGAGTACTAATTCAAAAGACAAAATGCCAAGTCTGCCACCGTAGTGGGTGTGACTTGCAAAGCCCTTCGTCATAGTAGGAGTGAAAGAAATCAGGTATGCAAAAGAGAATATCACCCGCTACGAGCGGCTTGATCATGAAAAACCATCCGCTATGGCAGTTGTGAAACAAAGAGCGCGTCCGTAGTAGCGGCTCGCAAATGGACATTGGTCCGATGTTGCGACTCAAAATCAAAGAAGAATCCAACCTAGTGGATCCAAGGTGGGAAACCATCCACTGCTACAGATCAAAAATCACTTTTTGCCTTAGTAAAAAAAATTAATCTATGGAACTCTTAATGATGGGAAGAAATTGTAAAGGCTAAAAATCAAATTCAAAGCATTTTAAGGAGAAAAGTAATACTTTCAAAGGGGTCCTAAAAATACAAAAAAAAAAATTGGTTAGTTGTTGCAGCAACAACACATCCCTACCACACCCAACTCAAGGAAGGTCCTCTTCTCTACTACAAAGTGCCTCAAGCACCCTTTCCCTCCAGAGCTCTCTGGAGTTTGTATATAATGTCTAATCTACTAAACCATTAAAGATCTCGATCCTTCACCTATTTTCACAATTCACACGGATTCCTAGTATTTTCAATGCTCATGGACTCAACTTTTCCTCTAGAGATGAATTCTCATATGATCACTAATGGGAATGAAATCCACACTGCAATTGGGTTCTGGTTCTCCCACATAGGTTTCAGGATACTGAAAACACATCGCACTCTGTCTTCATCGCTACTGGGTCACAACTCCACCATACTGGGTTATAGATTCATGGAACACATTTCTATGAGGTACTTTGAATGCTTCCACAAACAAATTGTCCCATGTCTGTCCATACCACTTATGAACTTAGCCCCATGCTCCATTAAACATAGGAGCTTATCCCTCAAATACCTTCTTATAATAGAATTAAGAGTGGCAAGGATGCCTACTTGGGCTCTCTAGATAACACTCGGCAATATAAGGTTGACTCTCCCACACCCCCTCGCCTCTCCCTAGTGGTTAACACACAAGCCTGTCATTTTTTTATTGCTTCCATAGCCAACCTTTGACTTTTTATTTACATTAAAAATATTTACATGCTTTTACATTATCCATGGATTACTAGCACATGTTCTACAAAATAGATAATCCATGCCTCTATAATTTTAGGCATTCTCTAGCAGGACCTTGTCCTTGAGCTCTGTGTTAGGAATCATGCATCGCATATACACAATATTTACACATCAAGCCAACATATACAGTAGGGGTCAAAATCGGGACATTAGATATATGCAGGCACTAGAGTTACAAGTTGCAAATTTAGAGGGAGTTGATTGGATGTTCTTGGAGATATTTCTCTTGTTATATGTTGGGGTTTTCTCTTGTGAGTCTATGGATTGATATATGCATATAACCCCTAGAGAAGAACATGATGTTGAAAGTGATGATGGTTCTTATGACTCGTGTTGCAGCAATAGGGTTTCTACCCTAGTAGAATACATGGAGAGTGGAGCTAATGCCTTGCATAGTTTTTGAGAATTGTTCATTTGGAATGTAAAGCTATGAAAATATCATGGAGATATGAGCTTGATGAGTCTTGATCATTATGTGATACCTTTATTGTAAGAAGTGTTGACCATTATAGTCTAGATGTTCCATGGAGGTATTTTTCCTTGTGTTGATGCAAAGGTTAAAGACCGATGTACATGTAAATATGGAGATTAGCACAAAAAATTGTCTTTCCATGTACTTGTGTGATGAAACATGGATAGGGTTTGAAAACCCTAATGAATACAATGGTACTTGTATGGATAAACTTTGTGATACAATCTTGTTGAATCCAATGAGGGATTGTCAATATTGGTGCTTGATTGTTGTAGATCTTCGGTGGTGTATAGGTTTTTCATGGGTTCTCTAACTATGATTTTGGAGAGATTGAATATTGTACCATATTTTGATAAGTTATGAGTATGTGCATGTACTTTCTCTTCGTCTCTGATAATTTATGAGTATGTGCATATCTAATTCCCATCTTGCATTATCTTCTTGATTTGGTGATTTCCAACACTTGTTGTTCATGTTGATTTGACATAACATATGGTTGACTTTGTTATATGATTTAACATACACCTTGAATATGATAGATTAGATTTACTCTATTGTGATTAAAATAGTTCCTTATCTTCTTTATACTTGGAAAGTTGTGGCATAAGGGTTGAAACTTATTGGCATGTGTTTAAAATATTTTCTCTTTGGTTTCCTAATGTAATGTATTGAGTTGAAGTGAAATTAAATATTGTCTATTGTTTACTATTGTAAATTAATATTTCAAATCATCCCTAAGGCTAAATTTCATAGGGTAGTACTAGATCCAAGAAAACTACTTTGTGTAGATGAATATTTTGTTTTGCATTAGAAGTCGAAGAATGCATATTTTTTTGCATTCATGAAAAGGTGTATGGTCAAAGTGTCCAGAATTTTTGGTTATTTGATCAAATATTTGGAAATATTAGACATTGGTACATGCAAGAAGATAGTGGATACATCAAAATCGATGGGATGTCCATGGCTCTGTTTTTTTTTCCAAAGTATGTACAAGTCACACTATTGGGCCAAGAAATAACTTTCCAATAGTTTGCATGGAGAGATGACAATGTTGAGAAAGAGTAGAAAGGAATCATGGCCCAAGTTCCTTCTCATGTTGAATACTATCACATATATGATGTAGCACATAATGAATAGATTTCTCTATAACTCATGGCCTATAAATTTTTCTCATAACTAATGAAGTTACATGATCCCTTTCCAGTGATCAAGAATTTCATTGTCTCTCAAGGATTAGTTTGGAGGCTCAGTGTTCAACATAATGAGTAGGAAGAAATGTAAAAGAGAGATAACAGTTCTGCAAAGGTAGTAGTGAGAAGAAGTAAAAGGGTGGAGAATCCACCAACATAAGGAGATTCAAGTCCATCTTTTGAACCACAAAAACCTTTGGAACAATATTCAATGTATTCATGTATTAGGAAGAAGGGAGTCATGATAAAACAAGTGATACTTCGATAGTAAATATAGAGATAGATCATTCAAAATTAGGCAACATGCAAGATATTGAACTACCCAATGTTGATATCCCTGAAGAGTCAAGGTACTCAAACCCCAATGAGAGATCAAGAGAAGAAGATCAAAGGATCTCCTACAATGATCGATCTCATTCCAACAGTACGCATAGTATAGAAGGAGATAATGTTATTAGAAAATAGAATTAAGGATCCCTAGTTGAAGCATCAAGCACAAAGTTGGGCTAGAAACTTGGTTCATTGAATGATTGAAGAATCTCAAATAGGACGTAGGAACATAGGGAGAGATCAATACATTCAAATTGTATTACATGAATCAATATTTTAAGTATATGACATACAAAACATAGGGAGGTGAAAATATGAATTCAAAGCTATAAATGATCAAAGAATACATTTCCAATATTAACAATGTTAATCCTTTAGTTATCGAGGCATTGGGGTTAGATTTCACACAATTATCCAATGCAAGATGCATGTTGATCTCATGGCCAAGGACAAAGAGATTTCCTTCTTGAAACAATAGCTTAGTATCCAAAACTCCATAACCGAGAGAAAGATAGCATTGATTAGGAAAGCTATTACACTCTATGATGAACATATGTCATTGGTAATTGGGTATTTTAATAAGCTCATTGCATGTTCACGTTCAAGGATGCACTAATAGATAAGATGAATGAGGTTTGTTAGCGATAGTGACATATCTTGCAATGCATCAAGTGGAAAGAATGGTACATGCCAATTCCATCCCGCATTCATGCGCTAAATCAATTGAAAGTAGTTGAGCTTCAATCATATATGGATTATAAAGAAAAATGTAGAAAACGAAACACTTGGCCTTATGAGTAAAATTTTGAATGCACTGGAAAACACATAGGTTATGGGAAGAATGTTAGTTGATCTACTTATATATCCTAAATTAGTAAACATCTTGTTTAAGAAGCTCAAAAAAAAGTCATCTAAAGGATTCAATCATGAAAATTTAATGCCAACAAAATTCATGATGTGCATGAAGCAATGTTTAATGACTATATTGTACTTCCTAACAAGCAAGTCAAAAGGCTAAAAAATGCATTTGGTTAATTGAAAAGGGTCAATATAGAACTTAGGTTAGCAAGCCTTAGACCAAAATGGGGGAATATTTCTTATACATGTGAAAGGTTGTTGGATTAGACTTTCACCTAGCTTTGAAAGTATGCTTCAAGTATGACTAATTTAATTATTAGTTAATTTCAAATATTAGTCACCTAGGGTAGATGGAGAGTAGCAAAAGTTTGAGGCCAAAGGACATCGACAAACTTTTAACCATTGCATTCAAACAAAATGTTATCTCTCAATGACTCATGTTGTATTCATGGTTACTCGTAGCTTCCTTGATTTTTCACAGGTTGTAGTCGATGGACTATTCCCCTTATTGTTTGTTTTTAATTTTGTTTTCATGTCAACATGTTCTTTACCATTCTCAGTTAAGATTAAGTTAGTTGCATTCCATATTGCATTGTCAATTTCATTTTATTTGTTTTAACTCATCGAACCTAGATTATGGCAACTGAACCATAGCCAAAGAGCTTGTCATTTCAATGGAGAAAGGTCTAATTGGGCCCCTTCATCAGGTACACATGTAAATTTGATAAGGGGTATTCACGCATGTCAATAAGTGGGTGGTGGGGGTTGAAGGTGTGTGTGTGTGGATTGAATCTAGCACACACAATAGACACACACATCATCCTCCCCCAATATGGTAAGAGGTGGGGGTTTAAGGGGTGAGTGTATGTGCATACATATGTGAGCTATAGCATACACATACCTTCACGCCCCCACACTTACACACACATGAGCACGCCTTTGTTTTGTGTATGTATGTGTTTAATATATAGTATACATAAGCCTTAATCCCCCAACCAACCACCCTCCCATGCGTGTACACACACACACATCGTCACCCCCACCCACCACCCCCAAGGATGATCATTCGTGTGTGTGCACACCTATGTGTGTACCATAGCATACACATGTCATCATCCTCCAACCACTCACACTTCCCTTGTATGCACACATACACTCCTTCGCTCCCCTACCATCCACCATGTTGAGAGATAAAGGTGTGTGTGTGTGTGTGTGTGTGATAGCTATGTTCAAAACAATAACATGTGCATGCACACACATATAGACACTTTCAATACCCAATAGATTGGAGGGGGGATGTGAATGTTTATGTTAACTAATGCACCTCAATCCACACACACAAATACCTTCACCCTCCTCCCACCATGCACATAAACAAACACCTTCACCCCACCCGACCCACATAGTTCAACTAGTGTTATCACAAGAAGGGTCTAACATAATGCTAAAATTGACACTTACATTGCAAAGGCTATCATGCACAGATACACAACTTCACCCATCCCTCAAGCAACCACCCCTCCACACCTTTAACAACCCCTCCCCCTTCCCCCAAACACTAACCACCCACCTAACCAATGAATAAAGGTGTGTGTGTGTGTGTGTGTGTGTGTGAGAGAGAGAGAGAGAGAGAGAGAGAGATAATATTCATCTACCCTCCCAAGGGATGAATGTTTATATGTGTGCATGTGTACTCAATATGGATCTCATCATGATCATTGCATGCACAAACACACACATAATCTGCATGCATGTGTGCACATGCATGTGCATGCTTTGGTTGCATCGAGAGTAGAGAGGTGTTTACAACCCATTATGGGGGAGTGTTTTCCTGGGAAAGGAGCACAAGGAAGAAGTTCACACTCAAGAAAAAGAAGGTGCATCACACACATGACAAAAAGAAAGGAAGGTCATGAAGGAAGCAAATGAATAGCACAGGCAGAATGGTGATTTGCACGACGAAGGAAAGGCAAGTGCATGGGCGTACATGTGATAACTTCCGAAAGACGACAGGTGCAGATCATGGCCTATTAAGGCAGCGTAAGCCTGTGGCAACGCATGTACGAGGGAATATTTGTAATTCAGGCCAATAGTGCCTTATGTCAAACCCCGATAGCTTATAACCATTTTTCATGGCTGATCATGATTTGTAACTGATAAGCAGTATGTAGTCGACCCTGCATGGTCTGAAAGAAGATATAAATACGGAGAACCCATTCTGTATAAGAGTTGGTGATTAAGAGTTATTGTTTTGGCTGTTCATTGGCAATCCAAAGTGAAGGATGCCATTTTTCTGTAATTTTGTAGATATTAGAAGAAGAGAAGACTCAGGAAGAGTCTAGTAGCGATAGGAGGTTGTTGAGCCGTGGATATGGCTTCTTTGTGCACAAACCACTAGGAGTAGAAGGGATCTACAACTAAGTGCATAGACAGTGATGAGGAGAGTCGATCCAGGCGGCCTACGAATCAGTAGAAGTAGGGTAGAAGAACAAATCAGAGAGCATGAGAACCAGAAGTCTGAATCATAAAGACATATCATAAGACCAGTCTGCATCGTGCAAACTGCAAGGTGCTATATCCATTTCTCATGCCAGATGAAGAGCACCTTGGTGGTTTTTGCCAGATGGGTTTCCACGTTATCCCTTGTATTTAATGGGTGATTGATGTTGTGAATGTTTATATGAATGGTTGTTATTTGCTGACTGTATGATAATCAAATATTGATTAAATGCATGATGTTATATTGTAATCCATAGATTAATGTTTGAGAAAATGTCATTGGAATATATACATATATCAGTGTGAATGCAAGATCTTAAGTTACAACATAAGTTGGAGATGGTCTGCTAGTACAATGAGTCAGCTGCGTCACACAAGTTATGCCAGTTGTGAGGTTAAGAGAAAGGTTGGGTTGCACGCGCTGACATATAGTTGTGCTTAGTCGCGCAAGACTGACTCCACCATCCAACCATCCAGTTGCCTTCATCGAGCGCCTTGGCCACGCACCGAGGGACTATAATCCCTCACCAACTGTAGAAACATGGTTCTTGCAGTTACCCATTAGATATCTCAGGTGCAACTGTGCCTGCGTCATAGGTGTTGCCAACAGATTCCTTCTATCGAGCCGATTTATTGGGGTGTATTGTTGGTATTGTGATGTGTTGAACCACAGATTGAGCCAAGAAGGTGATGGAAGCCAACAAATGGTTCCGTTGTCGGGACACTTAATTAATTAAGTCAAGGGATGTGTTGTGGCACCTGACAAAGAACGAGATAGAAGATTGGTTGGACTCTAAAACACTAGCACTCGCGCAAGAGGAGAACGCGGGAACACGGTTGAGAACAGAAAACTGGGTACACAAATATATATATTCTAATATTCACAAGATCTTCTTTGCTGAGTTCCCCATTATACTGCATGAGTGGTTGTCAAGATTAGTGACTAAGCAAACAAAATTCCAGAGAAGAGAGACTATCGAGTGGAGTGATCAGTTGGTTCGTGAGGTAACCAATGTAAGTAACACCATTTCTAGAGCTATTGATTTTTGGGTTGATAGCATATTGCAAGGATATATTACTGAGTTTGTAGTAGATACTATAACCTCATATAGTGAAGCTGAAAGAAATTTTTTCCAAGGACCCCGAAGAAGATACTTGTTATGTATCAGTACATGGATAAAAATGCTTGCCTATGAGAAGGGTATCTTATAGCTGAGTAGTTGAGTTTCATTCCTAAGAAGGAGGCTATGTCACAGACGACCTATTAAGAATATGGGAAAGGGTGAGTTGAAATGTTCCCTGGAAACACAGAACCTGAACTAGAAGCTGGAATCCTAAGGAGTGGAAGAATATTCAGATCAAGAAAGAGAAGGAAAACCAAAAAGGGATGATGGAATTCTAGTATGTTCGAGGAGAGTGAACACAAACTTCGATCGTACGAAGACGAAGGGTCTTGTGACAAAGAGGAGGACTATATCTCGATTTTGGAAGGACGAGAATATTTTGAGGATTTTGTGGAGATGCCAAGTTCAGGACACAACTAGATAACACCATATCACCAGAGGTAAGATATAGAGTTTTATCCCCAGAAAGGACTGCTAATACGGACAATGCTAGCCCTGTGAATAGTGCATGAGAGGGTACATCGCATTTGAATCCTTTCCCAGAAAACCCCGATGCCAACTCAATGGCTGTGACGGATGTTCGGTTACCCACATTCAATGGAAATGGAACAGAAGACCTAGAGTAGCATTGGTCCCTCTATGAAGTTGTTTGGATGGTGTGTTTAGTCCATAATGCAGACATAAAGAAGGCGCAGATGATCACGACCTCGAGGGGTTGTGCACTGGATTGGTTCATGAATTTTTGTGCCTCACCAACCGGAACACCATAGAATACCCTTGAAGAGATTCGAGTCGCAATGATCTCTAAGTTCAAAAAACCTAAATCGGAATCGCAGTGTATTACTGAGATCAAAGAAATCAAACAAGCACTGACGGAAACGGTATGGGATTTTTACCAATGGTTTAAAACACTGATGGCCAAGGTAAGCTTCCAAATGTTAGATGTACAACATAAAGAGTGGTTTATTGTTGTGTTGTTACCACACATCTGAGGGCCGTTAACGTAGCAAAAGATTGAATCGCAAACATAAACACTAGAACTAGCAATTAAGTTAGAAGCCTCACCCATTGGTGACGATGTCGCAGGGATGGTGCAGGTTCAGTCATGGCTGGCCAGTTTGATGATACAACTTCAAGACATCAAGAAGGGTAAGGAAGCACAAGAAAATTTGTGGTGCACAAAATGTAGGACGGATGAACACACTAAGGATAACTGTCCAAACTTCATGAACTACGTCACGTCAGGTGCACCAAACCCATTAAATGGCCATGGGCTACCATGGTGTCACATATTCCAGTCAAGAGGCCATCACGACGAAGAGTGTTTATATTTGCAAAAAGTTGTAAGTACCCCTGCAAGCCTTTTTTGTAAATTTTGTAAATCTGTAGGACATGATGAGAAAGATTCTAGACCATATCAGCTCTTGAAAGACAAGACTGTCGACACCTACTTAATGAAAAATGAAGGGCTAGCTCAGGTTGAATAGGCGCAAGACTTATATCAGCCTACACATTTCCCACCTAATCAGTACCAACCGCAGTACACGCCTCATAAGTTGTACATGCAACAAAACCACTATCAACCACACTACCAGCAGAACCAGTACCCCCACGGCAACAACACCCACAGGGAAGGGGTGGCGGAAACTTCAGAGAAAGAGGTGGAGGAGGAGGATTTGGTAGAGGAAGATGTCAAGTTACGTGCTATAACTGTGGACTTCCAGGTCACTATGCTAGAGATTATTTATAGACTGCAAAGACATGTTCATACTGTAAGGAACATGACCATAATGTGAAACAATGTCCTCAGTTGATCGCAAAGTGGCAAGTAAGGACCATTGCAGGACCTAATCCCACACAGAACTCGAACCCAAATCTGAATGTGAATATTCATATGATTGCAGCTGAACCATGAGACCTAAACATCATTGTTGTAACATGAGGAGGTGTGATGATCGGAGCAGATCGGGATAAACCACAAGGACAAGCAAGGCCAGCTGCGCGAAAAAAGGAGCCACTAGACGTCCAAAAATAGAAGGAAGTATTCTTGGACATACAATCAGAATTCATCAACCCAAAAGTACCATCGACATCTGCAGAAGTCAAGGAAATTCCTAAACAGTTTCAACGCATATTCTAGAAGAAGGTCCCACTAAAGGTTAGTAAGCTAAAAACCTTTCTATCAAGTTGTTTGACGCTAATGCAAGATAAAGATGCTATTGCAGAACTACAAGCAATGATAGAAGAGATAACTATAGATCCATGACCTGAAAAGAAAGTTAACCAAGTAAAAAAGAAATTTAAAACTGGCCGCAATTTGAGGATGACTGCGTAGATAGGTGACTATGACATGGATTATATCATCTTGGATTTGGGCTTAGATGTCAATATTTTGACGCGACAAAATTGGGAAAGTATGAGAAAGCCACACTTGGACTGGTCTCCTGTCCAATTGTGACTTTCCAATCAGGCGAAGATCCTACCCATTGGCCGGTTGAGCAATGTCTCTGTCGATGTCGAAGGGTTGTGCACACTTGCAGACTTTGAATTCATTAACATTGTTGATGACATGAACCCATACCCCGCTCTGTTGGGAATAGATTGGGCCATAGACAATCAGACCATCATAAATTTCAAGAAAATGATTCTTTCATTCGAAGATGAGGAAATGAGGGTAGTATCACCCATCGATCCATTAGAGGGACAGAGATACGTTGAGCCTGTCAATAATGAGGAACATGGTGACTATCTCGACTAGATCTACAATGTCACAGCTATGCAGGTTGATTATATCAATCCGACATCAGATGGAAACCTGAGCTGGAAGAGTGCTAGTTCCTGCACATCCGAGTCAGGAGAGGATTTAGAGAATTGGTAAAATAGATTACACGAAGTCTCTATGACAAGGTGTACCAGATTTACAAAGTTTGTGCGACGGGTGGAGAATGAGTCAAGGGAGCTACCCACCTATGAGGGTTTACCTGACCTTGCGACTTTCTTAAGAGAATTTGAAGAACTTGTAATAGAATCGTAGTGCTTATCCGCGCTGGATCATGCACTAAACTCTATGCCCGCTAGATGGTGGGGTGCACATAAGAAGTCTATAACGGACTGGTCATAGTGTAGAAGTTTGATGGAAGTCAGGTTTGGAAAAGAGGTCACCTTCGCAAACCGCAAGTATTCAAGAAAGACGAACCCAGTTGAACATCTTAACCTTTGTCACACAACATTTGCAGAATATCCGTGGCAGGAGAGGGCCCATAATTTCATACATACATTGGAAATGACACCTAGAACTCGGTATATCTCTATGGAGTTGCGACAAGGAACCCAAGATTGGGAAAGACTCGCTAAGTAGTTCGCGCATACATTTGAATTTGTTGATGAGCACCCTATAATTGATGTTGTGCTTCAGGCAGTAAAGGAGAAGATATTTGCTGAGATCCCTGTCAAAGAAGCTAATTCTCACCAATTTAGTGCAACCATTCAGTAGTGGATGGCATGCTACAATCTAACTGGAGACACAGATGATGATCCAACTATCATCAACATACCAGAATCAGAGGGCACATGAGAAGTAGAAGGAAGTGGCATTTCAAGTGACCAGTTTCTCCATCCCTTAAAAATCAAGAAAGTAAATATCGGATAGCCAGAAAACCCAAAGTTCTCCAATATCATAGATTATTGGGATGAATAAGCAGTTGCAAAGATCACCAATATATAGCATGAGTATCAAGACCTATTCCCTACCAACTTCTTAGAAATGAAGGGGATAGTGGGAGACTTAGGGGAGATGAAAATACCCCTGTGACCATATGTTAAACCAAGTAAGCAACGACCATATAGGATGAACCCTAAGTATAAAGAAAGGGTAAAAATAGAACTTGATCGGATACTCGACGCCAAAATTATTGAACCTATTGAGAAGTCATAGTGGATCATCCCTATAGTGATCTAGGATAAGAAAACAACAGGTGAAATCAGGATCTGTGTTGGATTGAGAAATATGAACGATGCATGCTTGCCTTATCCATTCCCAACACCATTTACGGATGAAGTAATTGAAAGTATCGGAGGCCAAGAGATGTATTCATTTACTAATGGTTTCTCGGGCTATCATCAGGTCCAAATTGCGAAGGAGGATTGTTAAAACAAAACCTTTGCTACTGAATGGGGATGCTACTAGTATATAGTAATGCCCTTTGGACTCAATAATGGACCTACTATATTTTCTAGAATAGTAGTTTCTACTTTTAAAGGTTTTATACATAAATTTATTGAAATTTACTTTGATCATTGGACTATATTCAGTCTAGTAAGAGACCACATTGAGAGTTTGCGCATGATGCTGGACCGTTGTCGCCAGTATCAGATTGCGCTTAATTCTAAAAAATATATCTTCTGTGCACTATTTGGTGTGATGTTGGGTTACGTCGTATGTCGCGATGGTATCTTGGTCGACCCAGCAAAAATTGCGATTATCCTGGACTTACCACCACCTACATCAGTTACACAGCTCAGATCAGTGTTGGGCCATACAAGCTACTACAGGAAGTTCATCAGAGGGTGTGCAATGATCACTGCACCTATGGAGAAACTGTTGAAGAAAGATGCAAAGTTTCAGTGGAAAACAGAGTGCCAGGAAAGCTTGGATAAATTGAAGACTGCAATGACCACTACGCCAATACTTGTATTCCCAGACTGGAAGAAAGAGTTCCACGTGCATGTCGAGGCGTCATTTGTTGTGCTCGACATAGTCTTGACACAGCCAGGAGAGGTAGTGCTTGGCCACCCTATTGCTTTCGCAAAAGGAAACTATCGACAACAGAAAATAACTACACGACGACAGAAAGAGAAGGACTTGCCATGGTCTATGCACTTCAGAAATTCTAACATTACTTGTTGGGTAGACATTTTCAGATGTACACTGACCATTCAGCACTAAAGTACCTAGTAAACAAGCCAGTGTTGGGGGGGGGGAATCTATAGATGGCTTCTCCTATTTCAGGAATTTGACTTCGAGGTCATAGTTGAACCTGGTCATTTGAATGTTGGGCCAGATCACTTGTCAAGGATAGATAGTGGTGAAGAACCAACCAGCCTGAAGGATAATTTTCCCGACATGCAACTATTTGCGGTCATTATGATGGAAGATCATAACCATGAATTTAACGCCATCATCCACCTTTTAAGTACAGGCTATGCACCTGAAGGAATGTCAACTAATCAGAAGAAACAATTGGTTGTCAAAGCTGTCAACTATACATTAATCGCAGGAAATTTGTATAAGTTGGACGCGTACAAAATCCTGCTCCGATGTGTTTTTTATCATGAACGACCTTGGGTTATGAGTGAAGCACACGCTAGTGTCGCAGGAGGGCACTACGCTAGGAAATCAACTGTGCATAAAATACTGTAGGCAGGGCTATGGTGGCCCACCATACACATGGATACTAAAATCTTTTGTAAACGTTGCGATATTTTCCAAAGAACTGGAAAGTCATCGCTCCGTGACAAAATGCCACTTACACCATAGGAAACCCTTCAAGCATTTGACAAATGGGCAATTGATTTTTTTGGACTGATTAGTCCCCCAGGAAAAAAAACTGGCACGTGCTACATTATCACCGTGACGGACTATTTGACCAGATGGGCTAAAGTTGCACCTGTTAAGGATTGTACCGCTGCGACTGTAACAAAGCTTTTGTTTGAAAACATAGTCACCAAATTTGGTTGTCCAAAAATTTTACTAAGTGACCAAGGTACGCATTTTGTTAACAAAATGATTGATGAACTCACTACAGAATTTCAGATCCAGCATAAGAAGATGACACCCTACCATCCTCAGGCGAATGGAACAATCAAAGCTTTCAACAAGATTTAAGAAAATGCATTAACCAAGGTATGTAATGTGTGTCGGGATGACTGGGATCAGAAAGTCTCAGCTATGCTATGGGCATATCGTACAACCTGTAAGCGACTAACATGGCACACCCCATTCAGACTAGTATATGGACAAGAAGTTGCTGTACCAATGGAGTACATTGTGCCAAGTCTAAGGATTGTCGCACTCACAGGAATGATCGATGAATGTGTTGTTGAACAAAGATTGTCGCAGCTAGTGCAAATGGAGGAAGACCGATTTGTCGTGGGATTTCATCAAACTGTCGAGAAGCAGCGACAAAAGGCATGGCATGATCAACATATTAGGGTTAAGCCATTCAAAGAAGGAGGACTTGTCTTACTGTATGACAGCAAATTCTTCAAGCACCCGAGAAAGTTGAAGACACATTGGCTAGGGCCATATAGGATCGCGCACATCACTGATGCGAGCGCAGTAAAACTCTAGAAGCTATATGGTACCTATGTTGCAGGTATGGTGAACGACAGTCACTTGAAGCCGTACTATGACATGCACAACATCTCGGGTTAGAATCACAAAAAAAAGGCCAAAGGACATAACCGATTTTGTCATAGGGTTGCGACAGAACCAACATAGAAGCACAAGAAAAAACGCCAAGCGCACGGAACAAAGTAAAAAACGGAAAAATGATGCAAAAAGCGGAAATGACAGGCTGGCCAACATTCAAATACGAATCTCTGATGAATATTGTGGCAGCTATGACAGCTAAGTGACATTAATTCAACACAATACGAGGAAAAGGGCAGCATGCTTTTTGGTGCCATCACTCGGCATCGGCATAACTGCCATAACTATGCTGACAGGTATAGCCCATAAAGCGAGTTGCAAAAGTTAATGAAGAATGTGTCGAAAGAAGCAACCCAGGAGATCGATTAGACCTCGACCTCTCGTCAAATGATGATTGCAGGACGCAAAGGGGCGTATAAATACTTTGCCTCCCAATCAAGCATTCTTTTATGCACAGTGAGAGCTAAGAGAACCAGAGCCACGCGATTAGAGAGCTAAACCCTGCCATCCTTGTTTAAGTAAGTTGGCATCCATGGTAATTGACATCCCCAATGAGAGTGAAGAGTGAGGTATCAAATGCAACTGTTATCTCTGGTTGCCTCATTGACGAGGAAGAAGAAATACAGTCGCCCGAGGTACAACAACTGCAACAGCAACCAGAGATTAACCCCATGGCAAGAACGCACAAACAACCTTTCAATGGAGTTGTTCATGCTACCATTCCAACCCCTGCTTCACGTGCTGTGCCTAATCCAACTCAGAGAACGTTAGTTGCTCCGGGACCACAACAAGTAGCTATAGCACTTGTTAGGGAGCCGAGGAAACCAGGAGAAGCATCCGGACCACCACCACCGCAGCGGAGAAAACGCAAGGCTACGGTCGTTGTGGATGAACGAGGGAAGGAACCTATTGGAGAAGAAGCATAGGATGTCATGGAAGAAGACTCAATGCCATGAAGAGGGTCGAAAGCGAAGCGAGCTTATTCGAATTTCCCACACTACATTCGGCCAAGGAGAACTGATGCAGAGGAGAGAGATCTCCCAAAGAAGGTGGTTACTACTCTAGTAGCACCGCAAATTCCTAACAGTGTCCCCTTGCTAAAGGATATCATGCCTAAGTTGGCTACATTGAAGTTATAGGACTTTGATACTCGACAGTGGGAAGGATTGCAGATAGCAAACTGCCTGGTCGCGGACTAGTCCGCCACAAGTGATGCCCAGGTGCTCAGGCCAATGGAGTGGGCCGAGGGACTTGCCCACACAGGCCTAACGAACATGATGTTTATGCCCCACTTCGGCCATAGCATACAAGTCAACACTTACGTGAAGCAGTTATTGGTCTGCTTTCATAGAGGATGCCTATGTCTAGATCGACCAAATTCGGTCGACGTCGAGTTAATTTTGAGGATCACTGGCCTCCCAAACAAAGGCGACGATCCTGCGCCATACTTGGCCAAGCAATACAACACCCATATCAAGCAGAAGTGTCAACTTCAGCGAGCAATTCGGGGCTTCTTGATTGGCCCCATCCAGGACAGAAGTGTGCACGTCACTGCAAAAATATTATCTTGTAAGTTACTCCACAAGATGTGACCCAATCAATGTTCGGCGGGGGGGGTGGNTTCGGGGCTTCTTGATTGGCCCCATCCAGGACAGAAGTGTGCACGTCACTGCAAAAATATTATCTTGTAAGTTACTCCACAAGATGTGACCCAATCAATGTTCGGCGGGGGTGGTGGAACTCGCAGATTTATGTGCGCTAGGGGGAGTATTCAATTGGTCGCGGTACCTATTGAACGAACTCATAGATGATGTGACGCAAGCCCAGCACAAGCTCACCTACAAATTCCACTATTCCTGGCTGTTGATCTTAATTTCATTCACTCTATGGGGTAACCCGCTGGACTATGTGCAAATGGATGTCCCACTACTTTGCCTTGCCACAAAGTAATATAATTTGTGGGAAGATAAGGTGGACAGCAATCAACAGAAAGATAACAACATTGCGGTCTTTTTACATGCATAGGTGTTGCGTGATGTTTTCTGCCAATCCCACAGAATCTGCGTTGTGATGGTACATGGGTATGCAGCATTTGTTAAATTTCAAGCTGAAGCGCATAATATAATCCTAGATCCAACAAGGGACCCGATCAAACAAGTGCACCATGTGGACTTCATGGTGACAAACGAGGACGTGGATGCAATTATCAACCTTTCACCAGAGGAATGGTGTGGCCCATTGGCAGAGCCACTACCCAAAGAGAAGGAGTCAAAGGAACCACCACTTCACCAAGTTCATGGCAAAGAGCATGAAGGCGACGACAACCAAGATGATCAGTCGCAAGAAAACGATGAGGACAATGATGATAATGATGATAATGTTGGCTTGGATCATCATGCATCGGAGCGCCCACCAAGTCAAGAGCATGTGCAGACACAGAAACACACATGGCAATAAGAGGGCCACTCGTCCCGCAAGAAGCAGAAAGTCGACAGAGCAGCTAACACGAACACGTTGACTGAAGATGATGTGCAGGAACTTGTCGACGATGTTGCTAAGGTCGCGCAAGATAACCTCACTAGTCTGAGGACGCAGCGACTAAACATTGCTACCCAATTCGAGGGCCATATTAATAAGTTGATAGAAGCCATCCAGGATGTCAAAGCCATCGTGGAGGCCGAGACATATGGTGTTGATCCCAGTATTCCACTAGTTACACCAGAGTTAGTGCCTCCAATCAAAGTGATGATTCAGAGGCAGAAACTAGAGGTAGAAGCAGAGACAAGTGCAGGTCCTGATGACAACAATACGCAAATAGACTTCTCCAAGCTAGCCTTGAATGAAGTCTATGAAATTCAGTAGGTGACCGCATCCGAAATTCGGCTCAGGGAAAATGTTGTTGCTTATCAAGCAACAAAACAGCAATGAAAGGCAAAGTTGCGCAAGGCCTTGCTGAAGGAGAAAGAGCAAGAACTTAAGGGGTGCATCACCTTTCTTGCTGAAAGAGAACATGAAATACTAGCACGTGAATAAAGCCACATCACATTAGCAGACACTATCAGGAATGCCATTGCAGAATTCCCGCCAGAGGCAGGACAAGAAGATGAGGACTCCATGGCTAAAGTAACTAGGCTAGCGAAGATCATGCAGGATCTTCGGTAGCAAGTGGAAGAGCTGCAAGCTAGACAGATGCCAAGAACACCCCCATAGGTGCTTGAGGAAAGAAGAAGAGCAACATCTGAAGCTGCTGAGAAAATCAAAGAAGGCGAAGCGCTCTGCACAAAAGAAGCTGATGTTGTTGCTACCATTTGGGGAGCATTGCTTGAAGATGAAACAACAAAGAACATCAGGCAGAGCACGCGAGAGGCAGATGAGAAAATCAGCACTGCAAAGGCGAAAATGAAGAAGCTACCCCTCCAGGAGAAGGTCACCAAAAATGCAGAGATCAAGAGACTGCAGCAAGAAGTGTAGACCCTTCGCGAACGAGAGTAGACTAGGGAAGATGAGGTAGAGACACATCAGTCAAAAGCCGAGTGACTCACAGACCTTATTCAGCCTATGCAGCAAAAACTTGAAGGCATAGTACAAGAGATAGAGGCAGGACCATCGGAACATGTCCGTTCCGATCGTGTTGAGCAGTTGGTCGCACAAGTAGAAGAAGTTGCAGAGGAAGTCGATGAGATTCAACATATGGTGAAAGCATTCCAGGACAAGGTTCGTCCTCCTGCACAGCCTGAGCTGGCGCCAACAACTTAAAATTTTGCAAGGAAATATAATTGTGCAACAAGTCCTATTTTGCGGAGATATACATTTTTGCTTAGTGGCTCGGGACAAGCCACATGTGAGTGTTGGGGGCCTATTGACCTGAGAAAGGAACACAAGGAAAAATTTCGTGTGCAAGCAAAAGAAGGTGCGTCACGCGCGTGACAGAAATAAAGGAAGGTCGCGAAGGAAGCAAAGGACCAGCGCAGGCAAAATGGAGATGCGCGCGACGAAGGAAAGGCAAGCGCATGGGCGTACAGGTGATAACGACCAGAAGACGATAGGTGCAGATCATGGCCGCTTAAGGCAGTGTAAGCCTGTGTCAATGCACGTATGAGGGAATATTTGTAAGTCAGGCCGATAGTGCCTTGTGTCAGACCCTGACAGCCTATAACCATTTTTTGTGGTTGATCACGACTTGTAACTGATAAGCAATATGTAGTCGACCCTGCGTGGTATGAAAGAAGATATAAATAGGGAGAACCCATTCTGTATAAGGGTTGGTGATTAATATTTATTGTTTTGGTTGTTCATTGGCGATCTAGAGCGAAGGACGCCATTTTGCTGTAATTTTGTAGAGATTAGAAGAAGAGAAGCCTCAGGAAGAGTCTAGTAGCGATAGGAGGTTGTTGAACCGCGGATCTGGCTGCTTTGTGTGCAGACCGCTAGGAGTAGAAGGGATCTGCAGCTGAGTGTGCAGACAGTGATTAGGAGAGTCGATCCAGGCGGTGTGTGGATAAGTAGAAGTAGGGTAGAAGAACAAACCAGAGAGCATGAGAACCAGAAGTCTGAATCATAAAGACATATTATAAGATCAATCTGCATCCTGCAGACTGCAAAGTGCTATATCCATTTCTCATGCCAGATGAAGAGCACCTTGGTGATTTTTCCCAGATGGGTTTCCATGTTATCCCTTGTGTTTAATGGGTGATTGATGCTGTGAACGTTTATGTGAATGGTTGTTATTTGCTTACTGTATGATAATGAAATATTGATTAATTGCATGATGTTATATTGTAATCAGTAGATGAATGTTTGAGAAAGTGTCATTGGAATATATTCATATATCAGTCTGTATGCAAGATCTTAAGTTACAACATAAGTCGTAGACAGTATGCTAGTACAACGAGTTAGCTGCATCGCACAAGTTGGTCCAGTTGTGAGGTTAAGAGCAAGGTTGGGTTGCGCGTGCTGACATATAGTTGTGCTCAGTCACGTAAGATTGACTCCACCGTCTAGCCATCCATTTTCCTTCGTCGAGCGCCTTGGTCGCGCGCCAAGGGACTATAAGCCCTCGTCAACTGTAGAAACATGGTTTTGGCAGTTACCCATTAGATATCTCGGATGAGACTGCGCCTGCGTTGTAGGTGTTGCCGACGGAGTCCTTCTGTCGGGCCGATGTCTTGGGGTGTATTGTTGGTATTGTGATGTGTTGAACCGCGGGTCGAGACAAGAAGGTGATCGAAGCCAACAGGGAGATGTGTAACGTTACATGTAAAGAACTAACGTTATGTACCAAAAATAAAAAAGTAATTAATTTTTTTAAGTCGGATCATAAGATAATAATAATAATAAAACTAAAAAAAAAATTTAAAAAAATCCATATCTGCTCATAAAATAAAAATGTAAAACCAAATAAAATGTCAATAAAAAAATAACACCTCAAGAAATTGGATGCCTCTCAGTGCTTGATAGATCCGTGTTTAGGATGGATCTATGTTGGTACTAATCAAATCAAGTCGGATCCATAACAAAAATGCACACACATAAGGGATGAAAGTGTGTGTGCGCATGCACTATGGCTCTAGCCAAATCTTATTAGAACCATAACGCACACACACACACAAGTTCATCCTTTTTGTGCATGTTATGGATTTGATCAAATCAAACCAAATCCATAACATGCATGCACACACACAATAGGGATGAAATTACATGTGTGTGCATTATGGCTATGATAAGATCTAGTTAGAGCCATAGTATGCACGCACGCACACACACACCTTCATCCCCCATGTTCATGTATTTGTGTTATGGCTCTTATCCAACCTTGGTGTTTATATGTGTATGCTATGGCTATCTGCCTATGATCTAATATGATCAAGTCCATAACACACACACACACACACACACACATCTTGGATGAAGGTGTGTGTGTGTGTATGTTTGTATGTTTTGGGCTTAATAAGACATGTTCAAAGCCATAGCATGCATGCGTGTGTGTGCACGCGCACACACACACACATCTACAAACCTTCATTCCCCATATATGTCCATTTACACTATCGCGACTGAGATGATCTAATTGGAATCATAGCATTCATACACAAACACGCCTTCATCATCCACATTTATGACATGTGTTATGGCTATGATCAAAGTCATCCCCCACACACATACACATACCTTCATCCACTAGAAAGATGGGAGAAAATGATCAAATCCATACAACACGCATACCTTTAGTCCCCACCCACCCACTCTTCTAGGGGATGAAGGTGTGTGGGTGTGTGTGTGCATGCGTGTTATGGTTCCGATCTTAGGTGGAGTAGTGAAGGTGTGTTTGTGTGTGGCTATGATATGATGTAATCATATCCATAACACACACATTGTTTTTGGGTGTTGCCCTTATCAAAGAGACATTGCACTTGTACACCTTCAACCCTCATGTCTATGTGCAAGAGATATGTTGATGATACTGTCTAATTAAAGCGATAATACACATATACACATAAAAGAGGTGAAGGTGTGTGTACACTCTACAGTTCTTATCATAATCATACCTCACATACAAAGACACTCTTTTAAAGGGTGGTGTAAGAGAGAGAAAAAATAAGAAAATATACGTATATGCAAGTGGATGGTGTACATATATAAGACTTAATAAAAATTAATAATATGCATATATAAAAATTAATAAAATATATATATATATATATAATACTTCATAAAACCCAAAATACTCAATTATTTATACTAATTTGCTAACTATAAAATTAATTATTATTTTCATATTACAAATAAATTTCTTGGACCTCAACATTTCACTTCTATATCAAAATATGTAAAATCTAAATTAAAATTTATTAGCAAAAATGCATTGAAAAGGCACTTTCAATGATAGACACTATATTCCCACAACGGAAAAGGCCCACATGGAGGACCCTCTCTACGGGTATAGTTATGACTAAAAGCAAGCAAAATGACAAGTTGCAAGACACCTTGAGTTGTGGGTCCCACAAAAAAGTCGAAAGCTCGGTTCCTTTGTCGCCATTTACTTAATTTTATGATTATTCGAATCCCTAGAGTCTAATTTAACAACCTTATTTCGAGTTAGTGGCATGGATTTGTCCCCTCTCTAATATGTTTTGTACAATACAATATTAAACAATCCCCAACCACATAGAAAAAGGTAAGGTAAAAAGACATAGAACTATTCAAGACTATATCTAATATTTGGTCTTTTTAATAATATGTTTATTATTATTATTTAGATATTCATCTTAGAATTAACATATATTTTTTTTAAAATAAATAATAAAAATATTATAAAAAATAATATGTCCACTAAAATTAGTTTAAACACATTTACAATTTTATATATAAATTAAATAAATTAAAATCCTTTCTCAATTTTTATATTCTGAAAAAACGTTTTGTATTTTTATAGATTTAATTTTTCTTGACGTTTAGTAGATCCTTTTTAAAATGGATTTTTTAAAATGGATTTATAACTAATAATAACTATTAGTTATTAAATAAATTAAATAATTTAAATAAATAAATAATTTCATAATAAATTATAATCAATTAAATTAGTAGCCTAAACAGTTGCATGCCAGCTATAATTTAGATTTTTTAATCATTTTAAAGAAAATTAGTTAAAAAATTATGAAAAATAATAAGATAGTAAATAAAAATTATTAAAATTATATAATTTAAGAATTTTAATTTATTTTTATATTTAAAATATAATTTAAAAAATAAAAAATTATATAATTAATAATGATATCAAAATATCTAAAGCATTCAATATTTAAACTTCAATTATAAAAATATCATTTATATATTATTTTTTAATTATAAAAATATCAATTTTTTTGTGCCGATGCCCACCTACCATTAGCAAGCCTAGTATCTCACACGGTCAAAGCATTTTGGTCTAACTTTGACTACGAATTTTGAATTCCTTTTACTGTTGTTATACATCATACACCATTCAGAAAGCAGAATTCAGATGAACTTTGAATCCTGCATTTACTGTCTTAACTTTTGCTCATCCACCATTCGAAGATAGAGTCCATTCATAAAATTGGAATTCTGAAGCTTTGACTTGTTTTTTTTACCTAATTTGCTTGCCCACCTATCATTAGTATGCCTGGTCACCTTAACTCTTGCAAGATATTTCTGGTTTAAGTTTGACCATGAATTTCCAATTGTTGTTGCATGTCGTAAAAATTCTCATGGGTATTGACAAGTAATTTAAACAAAAATTATGATCTAAGCTGACTCTTGATCATTTGTATTCAAAAAAAAATTAGTTTTTTTTTTTATTAAAATTGGGTTGTTTAAATGGTATTTTTCAGTGATTAGAATTGCATAATCTAGGTGCTCCAGGGTTAGGGTCCTGAATCCATTTTTACAATAAAATTTGCAATTTCAACACTGAAAATCTCATTTTTAACAACAAATCATGTCTTTTTTTAATAAAATTGGGTTGTTCAAATGGTATTTTTTAGTGATTGGAATTGCATAATCTAGGTGCCCCAGGGTTAGGGTCCTGAATCCATTTCTACAATAAAAATTGCAATTTCAACACTGAAAATCTCATTTTCAACAACAAATCATGTTGCAGGATTCTGGCAAAACTTGTCCAAAAAGATGCAAATGGTCTAGAGTTTAGCCAACTAAGCACATTCATAAAACTCAAAGTAAAGTAGCCTCCAAACTGTGCTGCTCATTGGAGATTTGCTTGATATGAAGTTACATGTCTTGAGAAGATGACAAGTTCAAAAATAACTTAAAACAAGGTATTGTAGGTTTAATTATGACAACAATTTCGAATTCTTTAACTATTAGTACACTGAAGAGTCACCTGTAGTAAAAGAGACGACAAGTTCAAAAAAAACTTAAGATAAGATATTGTAGGTTTAATTATGATGACAATTTCGAATTCTTTAGCTATTACAAAACTGAAGCCATAAAAAAAATTGGAATTTGCCTTGATCCGATAGAATTTGGCTTGATATGAAGTCCGGACATTGGAATTTGGCAAAAAAAATTGGAATTTGGCTTGATACGATAGAATTTGGCTTGATGAAATGTGAAGTCAGGACATTGGAATTTGGCTTGATATGAAGTCACATGTCCTGAATTCGGACATTATTGATTTGAAACGTATCAAAAACTCTTACAATGGATTTCAAAAACAAAAAGAGTACAATCTTTTCTCTCGGTTTCAATTATGAATGTAAACTCTTTTACAATATATGGGCATTGATCTTGAACAGTAGCTAAAGGGAGAAATCATATGATACCTTTTATTCAGAATAATGTTAACAAAACCCTAAACGAAGAAAAATAGTAATGTGTATACTAGTATCACAAATTCAAGAAGTGGACTTCTTTAGCGACGTGAAATACATGGATCCGAGGCCGGCCGTGGACACTTCGATGTCGAAGGAATCATACTGTAGAAACAGCTCTGCAACGAAGAGCCGCGCGATCATGACCACAAAATCCTTGCCGGCGCACTGTTTGTTGTTAACAGTCGGAGCTTCGGTTTCCGGGCCATTGGACCAGACCACGTAGCGCAGAAGTTCCTGCCCCTTCTCGCCCATGAAGCGCCGCGGCATGAACTTTTCCGGATCGTCAACAAAGACCTTGGGATCCCGGGTCGCGAAGGGCTGGTAACCGCCCAGAAGCTCGCCCTTTCGAACCCTGAAGCGCCCGTCGTGGGATTCGAGAATGAAATCATCTTTGGCTCTCCCGTACTGATAGGGCACCGGGGGTTCGAGTCTCATAACCTCGTAGACAGTGGACTGGACCAATGGCATGTTCTCCAGCGCTCGCATGGTGATCCGGCCTCCGGCGTCACGGACTGCCGCCCGAACTTCCTCGGCCAGATCCTTGTGAAGCTGTGCACCCGCCCGGGCGATGAGACGGACAATGGACGGGAACAAAATGGTCATCCCACCCCAGGTATTGAAGCAGATGTTGAAGATTAGGTTATGACAGGCTTCGTCTCGCGTTACCCCGAATGTCTCCGCTGAATTTAGGGCCCGGGTCGCATGAGTAGAGAAAAAACCTTGAATCCTCTCGAAGTCCTTCTTGATTAACCAGAACGGCAAGGGCAGTGAATGGATAGTGAGCTCCTCCAGGATCATGGGCAGGCCAAGGGAATAAAGAGGGGCGAGCTGGAAGAAAACCCATTTCTTGATCAAGGTCGGTCCGTCGGCACCGAGACAGGTAATGCCCGGATCCGCCGGATCGCGGTCCGCGACAGATCTGCAAAGGAAATTAAAGGCCATTTGCTCGAATTCATCGTTGAATACTGCCCGGCCGTTCTCGGCCAGCTGCTTCTCCAGGACACTCCAGAGCTCCGATGCAGCCCGAGCGAACTCTGGAAGCCACCGGTCTCGGTTCATCCGGAGCATCTCGAAGCAGAAGTTCTTGAGCTGTGCGTGCTTCTCCTCAGAGGGATCGAGGTAGGAGAGCGTTCGATAGCCGCCCGTAAACTCGACGTTGGGCATGAAAGTGCCAGTGAAGAGATCCTTCTTCTCAACCTTGTCCGTGTCGAAGAGCACAGGAAAACTCTTGGCGTCGAGGAGCATGATCACCCGAGGGTCGGGGAATAAGGGTGGCCCGGGAGGCATGTTGACTCTGTAAACCGTGCTGCTGTATTTCTCCATCCGGCTCTTGAAGAACTCTTCCTTGTTTCTGAAAAAATCCCGGCGGTCTCCGATGTGGCCGATGAAGGGAAGCCCATAGGTACCTGGGATTTCCCGGACGCCCTGATCGGTCTGGGGAGACGCTGGTTGCGTGGCTCTCTGTTCCGAGATGGACGCCCGGATGGTGAAAATGGCGCCCTTCTGCCTTCTGGGAGCTCTGGATGTGGGGAATTTTCGGGCAGCGAAAGGGGAACAAACGGGGCTTGCTGCGGGCGACGAAGGCGCGAGCATTAGAGCGAGCGCCATTGATTGCAGAACTTGTTTTGCCAGCTGCGGGAAGGATTTTATTTATTGCTTTCGATCGCTCTGGATATTACCCACCCGGCCCCTCTTATGTCCTTTATAAAGGATTGCATGTAGCGAAGCCGTTGGGCGTGTTTAGTGTGTCTCAATACTGAGAGGAATTCCACCCATATTTCCTTCCATGGTCGGAACTCGGAACTTTGTAGGTTCAATTTACACGTGTTCCCTACGTTTTCGCCGGCGTTGTTAACATTTGGTCTTTGTAGTTTTTTGAGGGAGGCGTACATTAACGGGAAGCAATATTCAGCCGCCCTGCAGGCTATTTAATGAAGGCTGCAGGTTATTTAATGAGGCGGTAGCAAACTTGATGTTGGTTAGATCGGAAGTTGTTTAAAGTTTAACTGGCAGTCTGGCATTAAGCTTGCTGGCTTGCAGTAGGTTGAATATTGCTGGCTGTACATTAATTATCGGATTTTTGCAACGGCAAGTGTGGGAGGGCAGCTGGATGAGAGCATCCAAATGGCCCTCTTGCACTTGCCTCGAGATAATGTTTTTCGAGAAGCGAGGACCCTGATGGTTAGAGGACCTTGATGGTTAAATAAGTTTTCTCCTAGTTTCTCCTTAACCATCAAGGTTCTGGCTAATACGGGTACTCAAAAACTAATAGAAACTTATTTAATCATCAAAGTCCTTGTTAATATGAAGAAACTTATTTAATCATCAAATCCTCACTAATAAAAAAAAAAACTTATTTAACCATCAAAATCCTCACTTTTCCCGAGGCAAGTGTTTTCAACAGTGCCAAAATAACAGAAATTATAGATTAAATTCACCAAATTCCCACAGAAAATCAACATGAAAATTCAAAAAGTCCCCTCATTAAACAGCTCCCTGCTCCCTGGAGTATATAGGGCAAAGAGAATCTTAAACAGTTAAAGAGATGAACCTTATTGTCTATCAAAAGGGCTGAACTCTATCGGCGAGCCGCGAGACATAATTTATATACACTCTGACGTTAATAAAAATATGCAATTAAATAAGAGATCCAACTATACTTGGTGCTAAAAACTATGTAGACAAATAAGTATCTCCAAAAGAAAAATCAAATGAATCACATATATCATATGGTAATTTACAAATCTTACCTATCAAAAGGAATCACAAAAGTCATAATTAGATAATATTTTGTTAAAGGTTTTCATTTAATTCTTATTATTATAATTTAAATTAAAAAAACTACAATGTTACTTATCTCAAAGATAAAGATCGATTACTCCAATACATTTACAAGTATTGTAACTTTCCTAAACTGCTTTATATAAAACTACTTTCAAACAAAGTTTATACAAGTATTGTAACTTTCTTAAAACTACTTTCAAACAAAGTTTATAGAGTCCTTGTATAACTTATTGTCCAATATAAAATATAAACTTATAATCAGATCACTTAATTAAAAATAATTATTATTATATAAATTTAGAATTAGATCATTTAATTAAAAATAATAATGGTGTATTTATCTCCATATTACCTATGACCAAAATAAATAAATAAATAAACATCAAATTAGTAGATCAAATCATGACTTCATCCCCACAAAGAAGGTTTAAAGAGAGAGTATTCTCTTTAAGGTATATTTGGTGTGATACTATTAAACAAACATTTAACAAGTTTTGAAGTGTTTGATTTGACAAGTTGGTTTCATTTTGTAATTAAAAGATTTGATATTTTTTTATATCAAATTGTTTTAAGACATCAAAAAGATATTTTATCATTTTTACTAGGAATAATATAATGTATTAGATAATTATGTATAATTACAAATAAGCACTTATAACGATGAAGAAAATATAATGATGAAGAAGTTTAAATAAACAATTTTTTATTTCAATTTTTTAATATTAAATTAGTATTGTTCTTATTTTAAGGTCATACTTTAACCAAATACTAAATTGATATATGAGACTTTCTAGGTTGTGGGACAAGGGATCCTCTTTGTGTAGTGATTTGATTGTTTAATATATGGAGATGTAAATATCTTACCACCTTTGAATTTGAAATTGTGATCTCCAAGTAGGAAACTCATGTTCTTAATATTTAGGTCCACTCGTAGTATAAGAACGCTTCATTGGATTCATAGTGTGAAGCTTAAAGCCAAGGTTCGACTAGTGAATGGCTAGGCATGTAGATGAGTAAATATGTTTCTATGGATTGTGTGATGGGCTTTCCACAATGAGCTCAAGCTATGTAAATATTAACATTGGAATATAATATATAATGGTCCAAGATTGTTTTCAAGATCACAAGCAGTGTTATGATTCCACCATAGAGAAAGAGCAAAATTAAAGAGTAATAATCTATTGTTAGTGTTAACCTAAAATCTCATCTTTTTTTCATAGTGTGCTTTAAATGAAATCATTTCCCTCCATTGACTAGAGAGTCAATAATGAAGGTAGGAAAGATTGGTGAGGAACTCTACGAAAATCTTAGGGGTGAAATTTATCCCATGGGCTATTTTTTACCTTTTTTCTAAAGAAAGATTCACCAATATGCCTTTTTTTCAACACGCATTCGCCCACTTTCATAAGATAATGTGTTTTTACTCTAAAAGTCGCCAAAATTTGTCCAAAAACTATATAAAGACCTTCGAAATTTGAATATTTATACAAAAAAATGCCAAACATTTTATGGTTGCAAAATTAAGAACAAGAAAGATTCGCTAAGGTTTATACACTTTCGGAAAATTATGGATCCTTAAAGCTTTACACGAACTCTACCACACGTAGTTATTGAGGATTGTGTTGACTATGATCATTATGGTGGGGGGGATGTAAGCACTTCACTTTTCTGTCATAAAGCATATCAACAATCATTCTCACAACTTTGTCATTGTCATTCATTCAAATTCTCACATTCATGCCCTCCACTCATTATGTTGTGTTCTACAATATTTTTGTCAACCTTTCTCCAAACATGAAGATGACCATATCAATGTTGTAGAAGAAGGGATCATGTGCAATCCCGAGGAAGACATGGAGAGGTTGTAAATGAGCATTAGGATCGAGCAAGTTAGGAATCCTTCACCCACTAGTTTATTGTTATCCATTGGTTGCTTGAGAGACAAGTAGTATTCTTCCAATATTATTGAGGCGCTATTGAGTAGAGAAAGAGAAGATTTCCCTTATGTTGTACAAAGCAATGGAAGAGAGTGTGATCATTATTTGATTAATAGATGAAGTGTGTACAGTGCTCTAATGAGAAAATTCATTGAGTTGTGAGGGAAAATGGGTTGGTTGGAGTGTGCTAAAACTTTGTAGCTTGTTTCCTTTGTCTAGCTTGGGGTGGCATTAGCCTTGGATGCTTATGGTTGGTTGAAAAGTTTCTTGTATGCAATTAGTTTCTTGAGCTATCATATATTAAAACTGAGTGTTATATATTTGTTTGCATCTCTACAATTAAATGGAATCCATGTTATGAGAATGAATACATGGTGCATGTTATGTATCTAATAACTTACTAGGAACATGGGTAGTTGTCTCCATGAATTATTGTTATTCCATGCTTGTATATTATGTTTCATTTTATTTTTTAGCACAGTGCACATGTTTAAATAATTATGGGCTTCCATGGGAGACATTCCATGTCGAGATTAAGGTGAATGGGCTCATGAAGACCGAGAATTCAATATGTTGAATGTGTATTCTCATCCCCTCGGTAAAAGTGCAAGGGAGGGGATGGCACATTAGATAAATGTGTGACATTCATCAAGAAACAATAATAGAAATAATAAAGCAGACATAGAAATATAGGCATTTAAAACAAATTAATAAAGTAGCTTAGACTAATCTTAATCCTTCTCCCTTTTTTTGTCAGTTTGGCATGTTTTTGTTTTTTCCAACCTATTGTAATCTTGTCCTAATTAAATGACTAGGTCATAATATAATTTGGATTAACGATTAGGGTTTTGGATGCTACAAAATACCTAAATACTATGTTGTGAATGATCAATTTAATATAATGATGAAGATGGAGGTGCAACTCTAAGTTAGGTCAGTTTTATTGGTTAAAGGTTTCCAAAGTAAATATATGTGTATTGTGTGTGTCCCGTTGTTGTTGCTTATGTTTTACTTAAGAATTTGTATCCAATGCTTCACTTGCATAAGTTAAAAACTTATAAGGGCTCGAGTTTGAATAGAAATGGATGAGAAAAAAAGAGTTGGCTTATTATTCCCATAATCCTCTTGATGTTATGGGAGACAAGGACATTTTATTTTCGCAAAAGGACATTGTTAATAACAATATCCTTGTGGAATTAGGAGTTTCCTTGAACAAGAATATTTTGAATCTAGGGTTGCAAAACCTTAGTTCCCTTTGTGAATCGAAAGTTTTTGTCACAAGGGATTTGCCGCAATTTGGGTTGAATCTCTTCATGGTTTTCCACAGGGGAGAGGCTTGAATCTAGTTTTACCAACCACTTGTTATCACCACAGGGTGACTAAAAGTCCTTTGGGAACATTTGAAAGCTCCAAAGATTAGGGGGAATTGTATTTTGGAAGCTCCCATCTATGAAGTGGATAGTGGGGTTTTCCCCTCGTGCGATGACCTACAAGTTGAAACATGTTAAAGAATATTTAAGTCTTTAGGTAGGGAGGAGAAATAGAAAGTTCAATAGAAGCAAGGCAGCATTAAATTCTTACTAACCCAGTTCAATGTGCAATGTGCCATCTTTTATGCCTCAAGCCTTTGCCTTTGGTAATCCTTGGCATGCATTTGATTCATACCCATGGCATCATGATCCCTCTAGCTCAAGACCTTTTCAACTAGCCCGAGAAGCTCCAAGTTTTGATTTAGCAAACGAGTATATACCCAAGGACAATCTTGCCCCTAAAAAGAGGTCTTCAATGGCAAGATGATAGGAAACAAACCTAAAAAGGTTTCAAGGGCTAGTGCACAGTCCAGGAAGAATGGTGAACATTTCCAGAATCGATCTAATAAATGTGTTAAGCATCATCTTAAGAAGATAAAATAATATTCTATGAGAGGATGTTTTAATGACCTAGATTATGTCATTTCAAGAAATTTCTCTTTTATAATCGATTGATTAACAAAAAACCCTTCAATTATGGATGAGTGAGGTATAGTTTCCTTTATTATGACACATTCCCTAATATTGTGTTTTGTTTAGAGGTTGGATTAATTTCATATATAAAAAGGGAGATAGTGTTGTTCAAATTTGTGAAGGAAAATGGCTTTGGGTGAACTGATCCATTGTCTCTCTAAAACCTTTGTCTTCAAGGTTTGACCCCATAAGAGAAAAATCCACCATCCAATTTATTGGGTCAAATTCCCAACCCTCTTGTTGTATTATGGAATGCCCTAACTCTCAAAAAAATTGGGGGATCAATTGGTATATTCATTTTCTTTGATGCAAGAATGAAGCAAAGTAATTTATAGAAGGCGGTACAAATATGCATTGAGGTAGAGTTGGTAGAACACCTTCTAGATAATATAGTTGTAGAAGATAAAAATGGAGCTATAACTAGACAATAAACTATGTTAATATTCATTTCATGTGTTTCTTTTGGTATTTGTGTGGCCACTTGAAGGTTCAAAGTTCATTGTATAGCTAAATGAAACCATGCCCCAGGAACTCCTCTTTGGGCTTGTAATGGTTTTTCTTCCAAAGTTGAAACTATTTCTCCTCTATGGGAGGATATCCTAACTAAAACTAAGACAATTTGGAGGGACAAACAAATCCCCTGTTGTTTGATCCATTAGAGAACCTACCAAAATTAAAGGGATTGTTGGGAACATATTTTACTGATTAGAATCATTACATTTGTTGATGCCTCAGCTGCCTCAATATTTTTGGCCATGAAGTAATAAATGATGGAGTTCTAAACCTTGGATCCCTACATGCTATGGGAGTTTTCATCATTGATCCACGAGTTAGCATGTATTATTTACTATCAACATGCCTTATTACGTTCTGTTGAGTATCAAATTTCCCTTTAATTATTTATATAAAGTCCAAGACTCTAGGACCCATGTATTATCCGTAGAACAAGGGTCTCCACCTTATTCTACACCCCCTCCTAATACTTCCAACCCTACCCTTTCATTCCTTCCTTTGCAAGCCATCAAGATTGATACAGGAAATTTGGAGGTCCCCTTAGATCCTAAACCTCAAAGTCACGGGAACCCAACACTATCCATGACATAGGAGAATCATTGCAATCTTAGATACTTTAAATTCTCATTGTTTATTGGGGGGGTAGAAGGTGGTATTGCTTCTAATATTGTTCCTTCCCTTAGCATTATTACCCTGGGTAGAAATTCCTTATTGTTTTATAGCCTAACAAAAATCAGAGAGACAAATTCTCAATGGTAAAAAAACCCATCATTGAGGCCCCTAGTGTGGGGTTAGCCCCTTCCAAGGTTAACATGTGATTATTGTGGCTTTAAATATTAGGCTATTAAGAGCACCATATAAAAATGTTCCTTTAATAGGTTCGTTAGGGTTCATAAAATGGTGGACTTTTCTCCCCTATGATTCTATGGGTTGGTTTAGGGTGATGATAACAACTTGGAATTTGTGTTTCAATTTCAAACTTAAAAAATGATTGATTTTGGGTTTAGGATAGATCTATCACCTCTAAAAGTGGGTATATCCTACTCAAATGTTAATTTTTATGGTCCATATGCTAGTAGAAAAGAGTATTGGGAGAGGTTATTTATCTTTTTTGGGGGGAGGTGATATCATAGTTCTTGAAGGATATTTTAATTTTGTTCTTTGAAATGAAAATATATGAGGGGAGGCTAGAAGGTTGGACTTCCTATATCCCTACTTACCAGATAAGCTAGAATATATGCAATTATGTGATCCAACCCCTATCAAGTTGATCCTCCCTTAGAGGAACTTGTGGTAAAGGGATGAAGGTGTGGAAGAATGACTGGACAATTTTATGATCTCAATGGTAATTTGTGAAAGGGAGGATAAATTAAGAGCCTAGAGACCTCAAATCATATTCTAGTTTATTTCAAATAGTAAAATATGATAAAAATTAACCAATGGCGTTTATGTTCAACTCTCATTAGTTACATGATCATAAATTCTCCAATAATGTTAAGGAGGAATGGGAATTCTTTGACCATAACCTTCACATAGTTGTTTGGTAATAAAATCCAATGTTTGTCCCTCTTGCATGAGTATTATTTTGATGCCTTTACCCAAGGAATCACATTCCAGGACAATGGTCCTAGTGAATTTGGGTAACAAAGTACTGGGGTTGTACATGTATCATCCTTAGCATCCTAAAATCCCCTTTTGCAACATCGTTCCACTAAAATATTTTTTTTTAGAAAACGTTGTGAGGGGAGATACAATCTTACCATAGTTATGTATGCAATCTCTATAATAACTATTGAGACCATAAAACCATCTTAAGGTTTAAGAGTTTTAGGGTGAGGCCAATCCTTCATTACTTCAATTTTCTTCAAATCACATGCACACCATCCTAACTAACAATATGAACCAAATATTGCACTTTAGAGACACCAAAGGCACATTTGGACCTCATAAGAAAGAGTTGATAGTCAACAAGTAGTTGTAAGGCCTAATCCACATGGGCAACATGGGCTTGCCAAGTTTTATTCTAGATAAAGATGTCATAAAAAAACAGGGACAAAATGATGCAAAAATAGTTCAAATATTTTTTTCATGAGACTTTGGAAGGTGGAAGATGCATTGCAAAGACCAAAGTGCATTACTAAGAATTCATAATGACCTCCATGAGTGCAAAAATTAGTTTGAGGAATATCCACCTTCTTTGTGCAAATTTGGTTATAACATAAGTGAAGATCAAGTTTGGTGAAGAATTGATCACCCTTGAGCTCATCCAAAAGGTCATCAATGACAGGAATGGGAAACTTATCCTTGACTATCAACTTTTTCAAAGCTCATAATTTGGGACACATGCACCAAATGAATTCTTTCTTGAGGAGCATGATGACTGGTGAACAATAAGGGGTAATACTAGGGCAAATGACACCAATGGATAGCAACTCCTTAACTATATTTTCTATTTCATTTGTTTAGACAAACGAATGGTGATATATGCATACATTGGGTGGGAGCCTATCAAGTATTGTTGGAATAGAATGATCATACTTACCTCAGGAAGTTTGGAGTCCTTTTGGAGGTTCAAAGAAAAATTGGTGTTTGGCCAAGACTAATTACATGCCAAAGTGAATGGGTTAATAAGGTGTCTCAAAAGATTGAATGGAATGGAATTGATCCGCATTCATGAATGATCATATTTAACAATATTTTTCCATACTATGGGAACTAATGATATCAGAGATTTTATTTTAATTCCTTTGAACGTGTAGTTATGGCCCTTTACTAGAAGTTCATGTATAACTCATAGAAATACATGGTGATGGGACCTATTGTTTGTAACCATTTGAAATATTAGAGAATATCACAACCACCCATTTCAATAACAAATATGTGAGTTTTAAGGAATACCTTTTTTTTTAACAAAAACCATGAAAGTATTATATTTATATCAAAAAGTTGTTAAGAGCCATGCATACAAAAAAGGGCCAAATCCTGCAGTACAACCTATTTATCCCAACAAAACCTAAACTGTTTATTTAACATCCCCGACCCTCTGATCGACGAAGAGGATGCTGCCATGGCGTTAACCATCCGGAATACCAGCCCCATGAACATGTGAATTCATAAAAATGCCAAAACAGAATGTATTGAAGTAGAACATACACAGATGCAACTATTTCTCATACACATCGAAAGCAACAGACATTTATACAAGCATTCATTCAACATGTTCATCACATTCATTAATAGAAAATATGGTTGCAGAAGTAAAATAGGAAAGATTACTTATCTTATGGAGAACTCATTCCGCAACCAGCTATGTCACTGCAACGTTACACCCAACCATAGGTCAGCGTGCTCCTTAATCTCTCAGCAGCGCTGCCACCCCCGAGCTAGGCATGATTCTCCAAGGAATAAGGAACAAGCAGGCTTACACATAGTCAAGGGTACAAAAATCACAGCCAAGCCAACACAGTTGGGTTTATCAGGCCATTAACAAGACAGCCAAGCCAACATGGTCAGGTTTATCAGGCCATGCAAGAGTTGGGAAAGGATAAATGCTAAGCTGGTGAGCTCATTACAGAGCCAAGAACACCTACACCAGAACTAGCCTAGCTTCTAAGACACCCACACACACCCAACACAAGGAATCAGTCCCTTCTCTGCTACACAGTCCCTCAGGCCCTGCATTCCCTTCCAGTGCTATTCAGGGGTTGTGGAGAAGAAATCCAACCCTCTAGCCCTGTCTATGTGGTTTCCAAACACACCAAGTTTATCAAGCAAACCAAGCCCCCATCCTTGCTCCCAACACAGTCCGAAGACCAACCATTGCACGCATGTAACTAATCAACAATTGTAGCTTAACAAACCGAAAATGACTCCGAACAATCTGCAGCAGCCCCAAAGCGTAACAGCAAACACAACCAACAAACGTGGGGAACAACAGCCCGTTCAGGGCAATGAAGCCACAGGAAGACTTACACAGACCACGCTGGGGAAGAAATTACAGTCTCCCAGCCTGTGCGTGAGAGAAAACTTGCACCAGACCCCAAAACACAGAGGAAAACATATGCACGGGCCACAAATCAGTAAGGAAAACTTACACATAATCCCTGAGCGTAAAAAATGGCTCTCCACAGGAAAAAATCATGGGCGATAGTGGTTGAACAACTTCCAGCTTGCTGCTTGAGTAACAACAATGCAGAACCCACAAATCAACCCGTGAGGAAAGGATACTGCCACACCATCCGCAAATCCGTAGAGGAAAAACTACGTGGGTAAAACCAGGAAGGTCCTGTGCGTGAGAATGAACAAGGATTCCACTCCTGCGTGAGGTGAACAGCCAAGGAAAAGAATGGCGTCGTGGAGAGAATGTCGTGTCCGCTGGAGTGATTGCGGTGGTTTGCTTGCCATCGTGAGGTCAACCACACTGGTGGAGTGTGTGTGTGGGCAAGGACTGACAGTGCTGCCACACTCCACTCCCAGCCATAATTGCCCCAGCTAACAGCAGTAGTTCTTAATGGTGGTGGTTGGATAAAACAAGGAAGGATGACATAAGGCTTTTTCCTCATTGCCTAAGGTTTGACATTTCCCCCACCCTTATCCTTGTGAAAATCATGCCCTTTTCATTATGGTTGCAGCGAGCATAGATGGTTGGGTCTATTTAATTAAATATGCATATTTACATGATGACAAAACTTAATATATGCCGCATGCCCCAATATACCATCGATGACACTTTAAATAAAAAACATAGCATAACCAATCAATGGTGGGGCCTTGGCCTTTAGCTCCACACCATGATCATTACAATATATACATCATGTACATTTAATGCAGCAGGGTCAAAACCAGGGTGTTACAGTTTAAACTAGATACAATTAAAAAAAACTTTCTTTTGTGCCCAAAAATACTGTTATCACCCTTCGTAGGGTATATACGGACTAAGATGCCTAAAATCAAAATACAGTAAAACATAAAAAACCATTCATATTTTTTCTACTTATGTTGCTTTTCACCTAGAACTTTGACTGGATGATCTACTGATGCCTCCTCCATTGGGTGGTCTCTTGCAAGAGAGTCTTGGAAATGACTGCACTGGTTCATATTAACCAGCTTTTGCAAATCTTCCTTAATGTTATCAATGGTCCCCATGAGCTCATTTAAGTCCCTATGATTATCTTCAATTATGGCATTACGGTTTCCCATTTTCCTTGCCATCCATTTCACCTCTTATTCAGTTGAGCTGCCTTCCGTGACCCCCATGTTCATGATAGCATAAAGTAAGCGCATATGCTTCTTAATGTCCAGCAAGGAAGCCTGCAGGTCATTCAAGGAAACATCCTGATCATTATTTTCCATTGTAGCCAGTGAAGAAAACAATCCCGTGTGAGCTGAGAGAATAGACTGTGCCGCCTGGGTGTTGGGTAGCCTTTCCTTTTTGTCTATGATGAGGAATTCGAGAGGTAACGCATGGATTAACTCTACATGAAGAATAACATTCTTTGCGCCAAATTCACAATGGGAAGCTAGCAGAGTAGGAGGAGACTTCATATGGACACCTTCCATGGCTCGTATGGAGACTTTAATCAATCGGGAAAGGGAAAGAATGCCAAGCCTGGAATTTAAGCCCGCCACATTGGCTTCATCGTCAATTGTGCATGGGGTACAACTAGATTCCAGATAATGTGTTGGCTGTCAAATGTTGGAGGGTCGAGGAGGGTGAACACCCACCCTTGTGTCAAGCAAAAAATGCTTAGGGGACATAACTTAAATTTTTTAAATGACCCTTAACCATTGATAATCTGAATTTTAACTTAGATCCTTGATTTCCTAAGTTATCTGCTTCAGTATTATTACTCCTGAGAATGTGATAAAAGATGGTTTGCATATTTGCGAAGGTTTGTTGAACTCGCACATAGATTCTTCTAATTTTTATTTCTCCTTGATTGTATGCAGAGGTCATTTTATGAATGACTTGTTTATAATCTCCCATGACTATAACTTTAGTGATCTTATTTTTCTTATTAAGGTCCAATCCAAAGAGAAGCGTGAGCCACTTTGGTTCATTGTTGGTTTTGAGACCAAGACCCCAGGCATAAGTCGAAATGATATTTCCTTCGAGATCGAAAATAATCCCACCCGCACCTGCCTCCCCAGTTTAAGGAATCCTCACCCATTTGAAACTTTACATTTTCACCATGACCACCATATTTCATAGAGCTTCCATTAGAAATCATGATTTGGAAGTTGCTCACAACATGGAGGAATTAGTGTTTTTCTCAAGCTACGCATCAATGAATTAAGTTATGCATGTTACTTTTTCAATTAATACAATGACATTGTGATGTTTGATGTATCCCATCAATTTGAGGGTTTGGGGAGTAGAAATACTAATTAAGGGGTGCTAGGAGATTCTGGGTTCCACCTCTTACGGATCAAGCAGTGGAATTTCTTCCACAAATGGATGAAGGACCTTTATGGGTATATTTTCAAATTCATCATTATAAATATCCTCTGAAATGGACATAAATAGTTTCTCTCCTTAAATTTATCCCTGGGGAAATATTTCTCATCACACTTGTAGCAGAGACCTTTAAGTTGGTGTTCTGCAATTTTAGCTATGGTTAACTTGTCGATATTTAAAGGTGGAGAGGATGGATAGGGACTAGTGGGAGGAGAAATAATGGTACAAGGATGGGGAGTAAATTGGGGCCTTTTTTATTTAAGCATTCATCACCTTTAGGGATTACTGAGCTCTTAGAGCAACTTCTAAACAAGTAGCAGGGTGAGACATAAATAATTGTGCATGTATCTCTTCTTTCATACCACTAATAAATAATTCCTTGAAAAAAGTATCAAATATTCCTTCATTGTAGATGGCCAACTACTCAAAATCATATATGAAATATTTAATTGCATTAGATTGTTTAATCTTGGTCATCCATCCCAAATAATGAGTTCTATTTAAAAGCATTCATAGAGGTTTGAGACAATTTTTGTCGAAGCAATATAACCCCCATGGGATTTCTTGGGTAATTGCCACCATTGCTAATGTTCAAGATCAAAATATAATACACCCATGTGAAGTTTCATCAAGTCACCTATGATGTAATGAAATGAAGAGTAATGTTACATCTAAGTGACCCATCCTATGGGGTCAAACCAGTCGAAATTGTTGAGATCAACTTTAGGTAGTATATTCTACATTTTAATCATCAAACCATGGATAGGTGGGATGAACTAATGCCCACTAGGATTGGATGATTCAACCCCTTCATTTTTGGGAGTTTGGTATTGGGATTGGTAACCCAAATATTATAAACTAGGGATTTGATTATGCATTTCCAAGAGTTTGGACATTTGTTCGAGTAGTGAATCTAGGTTGGCTAGTTTGTCATATATATCATCAATATTTTTCTAACCATGGGAGTGGTTGTGGTATATCTTATGTTGAAACTCATCATACATATTGTTTAGGGTGGAGACTTTGTTGGAAAGATCTACTCTTTAAGTGGTATCCATAGAGATGTGGGTCCATAGAAAGGGTTACTGGAGAGTGGTACCAATGTAATCAAATTAACACAAGGATTATATTGATATAGGTCTCAACTAAGGGTATGGCAAGGATTTGGGGCTCTTTTCTTCTACCTTTAGCAGAGTTGTTCTCTTTCCCAAATATATTGGTCTAACATAATTGGAAAATTCTTAATAGTACAATTTATGTAGGAGTTTCATGAACTATTAACAAAGGACATGGTTCACGGGTCTTGAGGACAAAGGAGTGATATGTTCTATATCTCTATGATATATGTACATGATCCAATAATAGTACTTAGAAAATATATCAAGGCACCAAATAAAGAACTGTTGACATATCAAATTGTGGAAGTAAAATTCCATTTATAAGTTTGTATGATGTTGTAGTACTCAAAGGGGTACCAAAGGGGGTTACAAGGTTGTCCAATCAAGTGAAACTGCTTTTATTTCTCATGTGTATTCCTTACCTATTGTAGATATACATGTTGAATGATAGATCAATATATTATTTATAAACATTGAAATACATCTCTAGCCTAAAAAATCAATAACAATATCATCTTAGGAAAGTGCTCTGATACTAATTGTAGTGTTCCTCAAAATAGAAGATTTAGAGTGGAAATAACATAATATAGAAATATTTTGAGTAAAATTACAAAATTACAGTAACAATAGGTGATTAAATAGAAGAGTCAAAATACCAAAAATAACAATACCTTCATTTATGAAAAAAATCCTCGCTTGCCTCTTCAATGGGGCAACGTCCAATTTGAGTAGAGCTCTAATTACATTATGCTTACAAGACATCTCATTACAATGTGTTGACTTCTTTATATAGTTTATATCTAACCTCCTAGGAACTTTTTAGTAAGTAGAAACTTCTAGTTACAATAGTTTATATCTCACCTCCTAGGAACTTTCTATTAGGTGGAACCATCTAGTAAGCCTTCTTACAAAAGTTTCTATCTAACCTACTAGAAAAGCTCTAGTGAAGGAACTTCCTAGCAAGCAAAATCAACTAGTAATCCTTCTCACAATTATTTCTTTCACACTATATCTCCTTCATGGGCATTATTTAATAGAGATGGCCTCAAATACATAACAACTTATCTACATACATAAGGGGGTTAGGGTATAATCCTAACAAAATAATCCTAGACAAGAGTGTTCCACATGGTGGAGAGAAGAATATCCCTATGTTCCATATCAATTCCTCCCAATTTAGATGGAAAGTGTCCCTACTTTCCTCCTAGTTTAGGAAGGGTGCTACACAATGTGAAATTGTTATTATAGATGATATCATGGAATTTTACAAACCACAGATAATATGGTGAGATAGTTATAAGAACACATAGAATCATGAGTCTATAATTGTTGTGCATGGAGCTGTAAGAGGATATCAACACACAAACATAACATGGCTTATGGTGCCTATGATTTAGATTATGTGTTGACTACCACATAAAGAGAATGGAGTTGATATTTCTCAAAACAAAGAGGCTTGTGAGCATAAAAAAATGGGGCAAACCTAATTTCCCTTAGCGTAGAATAAGATTGTTGGCATTGGCTCAAGTAAATATATCCAATGTGTAAATAAGTTCATAGATAGCTAGTGGAATCATATTGAAGTGCATCCTAGAGATAGGATAAGATGAGAACACATCATAAAATCATTTTCGGTGGAACTACATCACATGTTATGAGAAAAAGACATACTAAAATGTGCGCCATAGATGTGATGTGCACAACACAATCATTGATTTAAACAAAAGATCAAAGAGAAAATCAGTGCATTTGGGAGTTAAGAGATTTTCATATGAAGTGGCAAACAGGTTGGAGATCCCCAAAAGTTCCATTGGCACCGCCATTGACTTCAAACTTATTTTTATGTGGCCTCAACTAGAAAATTTTTATGATAATGGAGAATAATAAGAAGCAAAAGAGTGTTTTTATATTCCAAGGTTCTCTTTGGTATTGCTTCAGTAGAACATGAAAAGAGATTATAAGTTAATATGCTAACATCACAACAATAGTAGTTGTAGAAGCAACTTTGAGTAAAATGTTAGGTTGACTAACTTTTGAAATATTGACATGATATAAAACATTTAATGAAGTTGGGACTCAGGTTATGTATAAAAGAAACAACTTGTGAACAAAGGGACCCACCCATGTGTTTTTCGACACCATAACAACATCGATACATGGAGATACATATGATGGCTCTAGGGATGGCCCAAAACGAAGTTAATTGAACATTGCTCCATGAAATATATTAGCCACAACAAGATGAAGAATATATGTAAGTTGAAGGAGTGGCATTGAAAGGGACAATAAAACCCAATTAATTTTTTTGTGATACAACCAACACGTGGAAAACTATATCCTTTAACATCATTGGTATTTAGACTAAAAAACAAAGGCTTCACAAAATAAGAACGCTTAGAAGGCTCAGCTAAACAGTATAGAAAAATAAAAGTAAAATGTGTTGTAGTTACGGTCATTGAATAAAATGTCTAAGACCCATATGGTGTATCATCTACTTCATGTGGTCTTAATGATATTAGGTGGTTCAAAAGCATGGAAAGATGTCTTGTGTGACAATTCGTATGAGCTAGAGACTAACATGCATCCTTCACCATAGATTTTGAACAATAAAACTCTAGATGTAAGGCTAGTATCTTTTATGAAAATTTTGATTGAAGGTTCATTAGATTTTTCCCTACAAATATTCCCAATAAATACTTCACCTTTTTCTTGGTTTCAAGTTGTAAGAGTTTAACCAGATATGGAGGTTGTGGAAGATAAGGAAACAATGAGTATGCTACAACATCATGAGAATGGTTGTAATCAAGAGGCTGTGTGTTGTGAGTGGCATAGTGATGATTACCATGGTTTTTTAGGGGGATAACAATCCAATTGGATGAAAATATCCATAATAATTTCATTAACATCTCTAATAGTGTTTTTTTAATCAACGGTATTGGGAATTTTTGCAGATCCCATAAATATCTCATTATCATTTGATGAATAAAATGGTCCTCAATAGATGATTTCGCATCCATACCATCATATCCACCATCTAAAGATATACCAATCTACTTTTGTGTCTCAAACAATGAGTTATAGACCCTGTAAGTTGATGCAACACCATTCACAATCAATTCTTGTAGAACCTCTAAAAAATCTCCATGTTTATGCTTTTTAAATAATTGGCTTGAAATCAAACTAGAATATTGATAAGTATAACCATAAAGAGACTCTCTTGAGTTCAAAACAATCCACATACATTGAAGTTGTTTGAAAGAACATGACCTAGAAAAAAGAGAGAAATTTTGGTGAAGTGAGTTGCCATGTGACTAGTTCATCTCTAAATTGGTAGTGTTGGGTAGAATAACAAGATCCCCAATGCAGTTCTTCAGAAGAAACATGATATTGAGAACGTACATTAGACTACCAATCTAATCCATTTCCATGCAAATTTTGACCTTGACCCAATAATAAAATCCCTAGGTTATCCTTTCTATATAAAATTTCCATGACCCTAAACATGATAATTAAAAGAATGTGTATTGGATGGTGGATCCCAAATCCCATTTGTAAATTCATAGTTTAAACCATTGAAATTCATTGGATGAGATTAATAATTGAATGTAGTTCATAATGGGAATTCATTTTCATATCTTGTTCATTCAAGCATGTGCTCATGGTTCATAAACATCTAAAGTAGGGGATAGAGATAAAGGTTGTAGAAACTAGGATGATAACATAGAGACAATAGGTGTAGGAGAAGAATGCTCAACTAAATGTTGTCTAGGACATGGTTGCAATATTTTATATATGGGAACCAGTAGTAGGGGGAGTGGTTGAACTATGATGAACAACTAGACCTAGTGCATGAGAAGATGTTGTAGTCATTGGAGGGTTAGCAAAAATTTGGAAAAGATGTAGAATATGAGTGTTTCTAATGGAGTTGACCAAGCACCAATGGAAGGTTTCAACAAGAAAATAAAGAGATAAATTTTGTGTACATATGTGTGGATTAGACTTAGGATGGAACAAGCTATCATGAATGAAATCTTTAATAGATTCAAGCACATGAATAACGAATCCTTAAGCTTGATGAAAATCAGGTTATATATAGAATGAAAATTTTGTAAGAGGATACAAAGGCTGGAGAACATTTTCTATGGGTCAATGGGTGAGGTAGATGCCATAGCGAATGTGGGATTTAGAAAAATACTTGTTCCTACAAAAATGTAATCATACCACAACAGGAGCTTGAAGGGAATATGAAAGAAATACAAGAGTTGTAATATTGTGTTAAGTTGAGCCACTTATGTGAGGATCATCGATTATATATCATTAACAATGGAAACCTAATTGTTTATATGCTGACAAACTGGAAAAGTGATTACAAATTGGAAAATATCATCGGGATCTTAGAAAAATATCGAGATGAAAAGTTGTCTATAGATTATGAGAAGGACATGATGCTTGAGAAAGGAATTGGAGCAGATAAAAGGGGAAAACCCCCATAATATACCAAAGTGTGGAAGGAAACATGTGTTGAGTGGGATGAACAAACTCCAAGGAATCATATTCGATGATAGATAATTCCGAGTTTGGGAATATGGAACTCCACGAAACCTAAATTGGTGTAGAAAAATTCTAGTTGGATGCAGGGCCAAAAGAACCAAAACTTTGAATGCAAAAGAAGTTGGTACGGAGTTACAATCCTCAAAAGGAACCTAGTGTTGTAAATAAATATGGATGGGCTCAAAGCTAATAGGAACCATATTTACAAGAGATAGAATTTGGGGTGGGAGGGTATACTTCCATGGAAATCAAATAACTTGAAAAAAAAATAGATTTTTTGGGTGGGCGTTGAGAAAAAGAGAACCATAACGAATGTTAAGAGTAGTTGGGGTGAATTAGTGTTGTACAAATTCTAGGTTGGTGCAAAGAAAAAGGAACTAAAATCATGTGAAAAGAAGGCATGAATTACAAGCTTTGATAGTAAATAATGGGGCTCAATGAGCCTCACATTTGAAACCAAGAAATTTGTTAAGAAAAACCAAAAATGTAAGCTTCATAAAATGGTTCTAAATATTTATTCTCTAGTGAAATGAATTTATATAGATTAAAGTTGATTATTGACATAATCAACTTAACTATTTGTTAATAAAAAATCAACCTTATCAACTAAATTACAAAAAAGCTAAGTTAATCTAGAATTACTAGATGAGAGTTAAAGATATTAATAATAAGTGTAGATTCTTATGCACAATGAATAAATGATAAAAGATATCATATAATAAATAATATTACCAATATATAATAATAAACCAAGTATAATAAATAACATATTATTAATATATAATCGAAGCACAATATACTTATACTATACTATAATAATAATATGTTAATATATAATAATATAACAATGATATCATGATGATTGTCTTTAACAGTATATAATATTGATATCTTGAGAGCCATATTTAACTGTATAATAATAATAGTTGAATATAATATAATGTTATATATAATATAATAATACAATGACATCTACTCTCTTTTGTCATGTATTTTATTTGTTAAAATATTCTCATATTTTTATTTTGCAAATCTAAACAAACCAAAGAAAACTAAAAAACATATAACAGTAGAGTTATATATATATTTTTCATGTTATTATAGCATGATTTTCAACACCTATGCAACATGCTTTGATGGCCTACCTTGTCCCTCTGCAGACTTAGTATATTCCTTATGCTTAGTTGAAACCTTGAAAATCACACTTTTGTTGATGTGTGTGGGTCAAAAACACTATAGCCTTCATATACACATCTTTCTCTATTACAACCCACGTGCATCGGGTTTTGTGCTCAAAAATAAAAATGTTTCAAGTTTTCCATGCCAAGTCATGAGTGTGTGATCCTTCTCCTTTCATATGCTGGAAAACATTTTGATTCGACCCTCCATCTCCCTTTGTAGGGCTATATATTGAGTCATTGTGAAGCATTCACTACTACATATGGATAGAAATCTGATGGTCCTTTATCGGATTATCGATATAATGCAATAGTTATCTGACGAACACATCCTCCAACAATAATCAATGTGTTTTAATCGTCTATCTGACACTTTAATTATTGTCAGATATTCGACATATATAACATTGGACAATCGACACATGTGCAAACTCAATCGAGCAAATTTTTTGACACTTTTTGTCTTAAACATTAAATATCCAACGGTTTCCTGTCAGATACCCAATGCACTTTCATCCTCTACCGAATGCAGTTTCATCGGCTACCCGATGGCAGATGCGCTTTCATCAGCTACATGATGCACTTTTGTCGGCTACTTGATTCATTTTTTTGGATACCTGATGCAATATATTTGTCAAACTATCACCTAGCCGATGTAAATTTGTCGAGTATCTGATGTGGTTCCATCAGGTAGCCAGTGCAATAGCTTCATCAAACCGTCAGCTACCCAATGGGATTTAGTCGTCTACCCGATGCGCTTTCATTGGGTACCCAATGCAATAGATTTGTCGAACTGTCGACGTTTACGTCGGGTAGCCGATGAGATTTCATTGAGTACCCGATGCAATGACATATTTGGACCATTTGATAACTTATGTAAATTCATCTGGTACCCAATGGGGTTGCATCAGGTATCTGATGTTTGTTCCTTTTTAGATTGTCACCTATTTGGGGACGTTCAATTTTTCTTTGTCAGATAACCCACATATTGGTGTTGGATATCCAATGAACAACATCATATATAAATCGACCTTCCCAAATGGTCTTCGATGATGGTGTTGTGGTTTCGACGCAAAAAACTATCGAATATACGACAAATAACTGCCCTAGAATAATAATAATTATTCTAGTGGAATCTTGGTGCAGAAAAAATATAGTATTCCAAAACATCATTGTTGCAAAACATCAATTTTGGAAAGTGAAGAGGTCTAAGCATATAAAACAAAGTATTTAGGTAAATCTATTAGAGTGAAATCTTGGTATAGATAAAATATAGTGTTGCATCAAAAGGGGAAATTGAGACAACCAATGCTAAAGACCAAGTGTCTCAAGCTAAGTAAATTGAGAAAGACCTAGGGACCCCTAAATTATACACTCAAGGGGAAGATGATGACAAGGCTAAGTCACTTAGTAATTAGCAAGCAATATTCCAGTAGAAATAAACAAACTCCATCGTAGCAGCTATTCCTTAACAAAATAATACCCTAGGAATGATGACAAGGCCAAGTCACTTAGTAATTAGCAAGAAATCCAGTAGAAAGAAACAAACTCCATCATAGCAGTTATGCCTTAACAAACTCATACATTAGGATGGAGTTGTAGGTTTAGTATATAAAACATAGCATGGAACTTGATATATATAGTCATGCATAGTTAGTGAAGGCTTGATTTAATGTTACACAAACTCATTTTATGCATATTTGAACTTGCGCCTAAGGGCGTGAGCAAATTTATAAGGATTCAACACATGACTACTACTAGAGGCTTAAAAGGCTTGGGAGGATTGTGCATTTTTAGGATGTTTCATTTTCTAATTGAATCTCATTTCTCCTCATCATGGACACCTAGATGGTTTCCATTTACAACCCTTCTTTGAGTAACTTTAGAAGTAACCAACAACATTGCTTTTCAATTTGACCAAGGAATTCCATATTTTGGGACAACCTGCTACTTTTTACTAAAGTACTAGAAGTCATTTGGAAATCATTAACAATAAAATTACTAGAGTATGGATTAGTCTTGGAAATGTTTTGAGTTCGATATGGAATTCATATTGAGATTCATCTTATTATAGGTTGTTAAAAGTCATGTGTTCACTCTAAAAAAGTGTAAATTGCATATTCTTTGCTTTTGAAACTGAATAAGATCATGATTTTAAAATATTTTTAAACCTAAACCGAATAAGACCTTTTGGTACATATTTTGAGATGGCATTATCTTGGGGAGTTTGTTTAAACAACCTATGGGATTCTCTTCCACATATTGAGGAGTTTGTTAAAACAACTTATGCATGCACATATTCTAATAAAGTATTTATATCTCAGGCCTATAATTCGTTTACTCATAAGTTTATTAATTTTGTTGTTTATATATGTATGAGAAAGAGAGTGATATTCAAACAACTCATAAGTTTATTAATTTTGTTGTTTATATATGTATGAGAAAGAGAGTGATATTCAAACATGTCATAGTATTTATTAAAACTAAAGCAAGGAATAAAAAAACATGGTTGGGAATGATTATGGAGCTATAGACATATCCATTGCAAGAGAAAAATCAGGAAAAAGGAACAACTAATAGACTAAAATATAAATTCATGAGAAAATATTCTACAAAAACATTGTCGAGCAACTATTCTGAAAAAACATTGCCATGCATAAATGTATCCTTCAAACCAAAAACCAACATACATTGGATCATTTTCAATTGGATTAACAAGCATGAATAATAATAAATTAACCACTGACAGTAGTCAACTCCTCATTTGGAACTAAGTGTTTAGTTATATCCACAAGTAGCATGCCAATGTTCTCACCAGATTAGATGAGAGAGCCCAATTAATCACAATGGGAATATCAAAAGTGTTTTCCATGCACAAATATGTCTTCAAGCTACAAGTTTCTTAAGAAATTTAAAGTAATTAGCCTCCTTTCATCCCTCAAGTGTGCCTGAAAACCCTTGATGTTGTAAACAAGTGTTCCTGAAAACCCTAGATCGACCATGCCAAAACATAGCTCAAAGTGCCATAAATATATCACTCTCAACAAAGGCTATACTAGTTCCTATAGCCTCTCAAATAGCTCCTAGAATTTCCTTCTAAGTGACATTATGACTTCTCTTATGATTAGGCTAGGCATGTCGTCATCAATTTATAAGTAAACAAAAAAATGCTAACCGAAAGTAGGATAACCACAAGTCAACACATAAACATGGCTAAAACACAAACATAATAGAACAAGTGGGCTAACCACAAAGTCAACATGACAAAAATCAACATAACATAACAAGTGCGGTAACCATAAACATAACATAACAAGTGGGATAACCACAAATTCAACATAACATAAAAAGACTCTCTCTCAAAGATATGTGGTCCCCATATGTGCCATGCAACAACTAAAAGATATCTTCATTGTATAGGAAGGGTTCAACCTTGAATATGTGATCCTCTCATCTTCATTATGGTTCTGCCAGAACCTCACTTTCAAAATACCTAACCAAGGGGAAACTAAGCATGGAAGAACACTTGCAACAGAAAACTTAGCGAACCAAGATAACACAGTTGTAACATTAAAATATAATTTTCATCTCTTTCAACTACTCCATTAAAACATAATATTCATCTCTTTCAACTTTAACACTCCCAAGAGGTCCTTGTGTTAAATTTGAAACATACAGTAACAATAACATGTAAGTGACAACTGAAGTAGCATGTCTATTTAGAAAAAATAATAACAACAATAATAGATATAACTCACAATTCATAAGAACAAGTATTATTACTTACAAAATCAAATAACAAAATAACAAATCTAGAAAAGAAGAAATAACAACAAATGAACCTTACTCCTATATATCATCAAAACACCCAAACAAGGAGAAATCAAACATGGAAGCCTAGGCCTAATCAAGAAAAACAAATCCCAATACACTTGCACCAACAAACTTAGTAAGCCTAAAGAGAATAGTTGTAACATTAAAACATAAGTTTCATTTCTTTCAACTACTCCATTAAAACGTAATGTTCATCTCTTTCAACCTTAATACTCGCAAGTGCCAAGAGATCTTTGTGTTAAAGTTGAAATAGATGATTTTTTTTTTGAAATGGAGAACCCATGAATGAAGTGTTGTACATTTATGAAGAGTGTGGGAACCTTAGTTTTTATATATACAAATTCCTTAGCACTTGAAAAATTAAAAACCAATAACAAGGAATCATATTACCACCTATCAATACAATATACCATGCTACAATACTACCATTACATATTGAATGTGCCATTAAACAACAAACAACGTAGCAAAATCACATAACAAACATGTCAAAATTATTTATGATGACTTACCTGACGGGAAGAATCTTCCTTGTACTGAGATTTTAACTTTCAGAACAAATCTTTCTTCTCATAGGCAAGTCAATAACTGGAACAAATTGGCCCTTAGTGAAGGGAATAAACATATCTGAGAGAGAGAGACCATAAATGCTAACAAGAAGGACATACAAGTATAGTAGAAGAACCAACCAATCAAAGAGGTACAACATAGTTAATATCATCCCCAAAAAATCAACCGGCACACCAAGTATCCCTCAAAATAGTCAAAGACTGTCAATGCATCAAAGAACACAACCACAACAAGCAGCAGTGTGGAATCACATGCATGAAGGACGGAGAACCAAAATTGATGTAGAAACCATCATAAAGGACAATGCTAAGTAAGGATAGGTTTGGTGTTGCAAGTATACCCAATCTCAAGCAGATACATCCTTCAAACCATTGACATCATAAACAAGCGTGCTTGAAAACCCTAAATCAGTCATGTCAAAGCAGAGCTCAAAGTACCATAAATACATCACTCTCAACAAAGGCTATAGTATCTTCTGTAGCCTTTCAAATACCTCCTAGATATCCCTTCTCAGTGAATTTAGGGTTTTCATTAAAATTAGGCGAGGCATGCCATCATCACGTTATAAGTGAAATCAAAGTGGTAAGTAACCAACTTAAGGAGGGTGCATAACTAAAATAAGGGTCAATGAAAAATCTAACCGCAAGAGGGCTAACCACAAGTCAGCATAACATAACAAATGGGGTAACCATAAACATAACATAACAAGTGGGATAACTACAAAGTAAACATAACAAATGTCAACATAACATAACAATTGGGATAGCCACAAATTCAACAAAACATAACAAGACTCTCTCTCAAAGATATGTGGTCCATATATGTGCCATGTGATAGCTGAAAGTTTATCGTCACTGTATAGGAAGGGTTCAACCTGGAAGATGTGATCCTCTCATCCTCATTTAGGTTCTTTCGGAATATGACTTTCAAATTACCCAACCAAGGGGAAACCAAACATGGAAGCATAGTCCTAATCAAGAACAAAAAATCCCCAATACGCTTGCACCAAAAAACCTAGTGAATCAATATGACACGGCTGTAACATTAAAACATATTTTTCATGTCTTTCAACTACTAAATTAAAACATAATTTTCATCTCTTTCAACTTTAACACTCCAAAGAGGCCCCTGTGTTAAATTGGAAACATAAAGTAATAATAACATGTAATTGATAGCAGCAGCAGTATTATGGCTATTTAGAAAAAAATATAACAACAGTAATAGATCTAATTCACAATGCAAAAGAACAAGTCTTATTATTTAAAAAATCAAATAAGAAGATAACAAATCTAGAAAAGGAGAAAGACCAATAGACGAACCTTACTCCTATATTTCAGCAAAACACCCAACCAAGGGGAAAGCAAACATAGAAGCCTAGGCCTAATCAAGACCACAAAATTCCCAATACACTTGCACCAACAAACTTAGTGAAACATGATAACACAACTGTAACTTTAAAACATAATTTTCATCTCTTTCAACTTTAATACTCCCAAGAGGTCGCTCCGTTAAAGTTGAAACATATAGTAACAATAACATGTAAATGACAACAACAATAGTATGGCTATTTACACAAAATTATAGCAATAGTAATAAATCTAACAGCTCCCTGCATTAAAGTTGAAATATATGATAATTATGTTTTGAAATGGAGAACCCATGAATGAAGTGTTGTACATTGATGAAGAGGTGGGAATCTTAGTTTTTGAATATACAAATTCCTTAGCACCTGAATAATTAGAAACCAATAACAAGGAATCATACTACCACCGACCAAGACATACCATGCTACAATACTACCATTAAATCTTCTATGTGTCATTAAACAACAAACAAAGCAACAAAATCGTAGGAAAAACATGTCAAGATCATATTGGATGACTTTTCTGATGTGAAGAACCTTCGGTGTTCTCAGATTTTAACTTTCAGATCAAATATTTCCTCTTAGAGGCAAGTTAATAACTAGAACAAACTGACCCTTAGTCAAGTGCTTAGACATACCTAAGAGAGAAAGAGACCATAAATACTGATAAAAAGGACATACATGTACAACAAAAGAACCAACCACTCAAAGAGGTACGACATAGTCAAGATCATCCCCAAAAAATCAACTAGCATGCTAAGTATCACTCAAAACAATAAAAGACAATTAACATAGCAAAAAAAGCAGCCACAACAAGTAGTGGTATGGAGTCGCACACGTGAAGGAGGTAGAACCAAATTTTTTATAGAAATGGCATTAAGACCCTTGACGTCATAAACATGTGTTCCTGAAAACCCTATATCAGTCGTGCCCAAACAGAGCTCAAATTGCCATAAAGACATCACTCTCAGAAAAAGCCATACTAGTTCTTATAGCCTCTCAAATACCTCCTAGAAGGTCCTTCTAAGTGACATTAGGGCTTCTCTTACGATTAGTCTAGGCATGACATCATCAATTTATAAGTAAAATCAAAGTGGCAAGTAACCAAATTAAGGAGTGCACATAGATAAATGAAGAGTCAACAAAAAACTAACTACGAGAAGGCTAACCACAAGTCAACACACAAAAATGGCTAACCACAAACATAACATAACAAGTGGGATAACCACAAAGTCAACAAAATAAAATTAAACATAACATAACAAGTGGGGTAACCATAAACATAACATAACAAGTGGGATAAACTCAAATTCAACATAACATAACAAGTGGGATAACCACAAATTCAACATAACATAACAAGTGGGCTAACCACAAATTGAACATAACATAACAAGACTCTCTCTCAAAGACTTTGTGGTCCACATATGTTCCATGAAACAAGTGAAAGTTTATCATCATTGTATAGGAAGGGTTCAACCTGGAATATGTGATCCTCTCATCCTCATTTAGGTTCTGTCAGAATCTGACTTAAGGGCATAAACCTAGATTGTAGAATATAAATGCAAGAAAACATACTCAATAACTCAAGCAATGGTAATTCAAACAAAAAACCAACCAATTTCTTAATTTAATGTTCAGTATCACTGCAAATCTCTCATGAGGTATAGGCATTTAAATAAGAATAATGTGTATGACATTGACAAGAAAAAGGCCGAAATGTTTCATAAGCCCAAATACAATCATTTATTTTCTCGATTTCTTTTTCTTTTGCAGTAAGTAAATCACAAGGATGTCATATGTGCTTTCTTCCCCTTCAAATGTTGTGGTCTCTGTATGTCTTGTTAATGACCTGACGCTACGCCGAGGTTGTTGCAAGGAGGGTGAGGCAACAACTGTAATAAAAAAGAAATTTTAAATTGGATTTTTTAGTTATTATTATTACTAGTGTTGTATTTAAATAATAAGTGTCGTAGAGTGTTCTTTAGCTACTTCAGTAGTGGAGGCAAGCTGAGTAGTTTTGAATGTGTCAATATGTTGATCCTCATATTGTCTATGCTCATCCACTACATGCTCTATAGTCGAAAGAATAAAGGGTATGATTCATACACCATTCACAATTAAATATTTTTAATTGTAATACATACTACAATTTTTTTAACACATGAAATACCTCCAGTACCAAGTTGAGCACCGCTTTTAAGTGGCACTCCACCATCATTAGGCTCATTTGTTGATCCACTACTTGGGTCATTTATAATTAGATTTATTTCCTGGTTAAATGAAACAAACAAATCAATTTATGGCAAAAAAACAACAACATTAGATTGTGTAAATAATAAATTATAAATCCTCTTCACTGCTTTTATTTACATGAGCGTCATGTTGGGTGTCGGAATATTGTGTTTGCCCCAATATTCTTCTATGTTAAACAAAGCATTTATAGTTATGGTAGTAGGCATGCTTGAGTTCTTCCTCCGTAGGAGCCTCTTTGAATTCTTCACCCTACAATTATGCATAAGGGAATGAATTTTGCTTCTTTTGCAACATTAAAATAAAATTGCTAACTGTTTATAATTTGAATGCAAATTTATTTATTCTATACTTACAAATCATGCAACCACTTTCGAGAAACCACCCGGGCCAAGTTTATGCTGCCCATGTTTATCTATCCTAGTCTTGGTGGCTTTGGATGTATTTGGGAGCCTATATTCAAAAATATTCAAATACTTAGTTAGATCTTGCAATGACGATAAAGCATCATAAATAGATTATTAAAATATCCTCATACCTTCCTGGTCTGGGTGGTGATTTGCCTTCTTTTTGAAGTGCCTTTCTTATGCATCAAACACGAGGGACATACAATCCATCTATGGTATCAGTGGAGGGAACTCATAGCCAGGGTCTTCTTTCATATGAACCCTATATTGGTCATGAACATATCTTAATATAACCTTGCCTTTGCGGCAACTCCAACTTTATTGAAGATACCATCATCGAACATGCCAACCAACTTGTTCATAAATTCATCCTTTAATTTGGAACTTTGGGAATTCCACCTTGTTCATATGGTGGGCCCAAATATATCCAAGGCTAGATCATTCATGGATCCATAAAATACATCGTTTCCTGGAAAACGATATTATCATTAATTTGAAATAATTGATAATTATATGTAAATTTCAATTGGATTATACATAATATTGAAAAATACATCTTAAATACTTGTAAGCCTATTGGTTTTCATGGGATTTTGTTATCATCTACCAAAAATGAAACCTTTCATTTTACCATGCTAGTAACACGAATATCTCAAGGAAATATTCTTTCACAATCTTCCATGGCATCAAGCTTTGCATCCATTGCATCGTGTGCAGATCTTGACGTGTATTGTGCAGGAAGGGGTGTACTACTAGTGGTATCAGGGATAGGGAGTGTAGTGGTGGCACTGGTGGGCATGCTTGTCATAGGTGAAGCAATGATGATTCTATTTGCGTTGACCCCACTAGTCTTACAATATAAGGATAACCCCGGGCCTCCAAAAACACCTATAAAACAAAGAGTTTTGTTATGAAATGATAGTATAATTATAATGATGAATAATTAAAAAATAAATGGGATAATTGAATATGATGCTTACACCAAGCTCATGAATCTCATGCATTAGGGTATCAATTCTATCTCTGATGTCTTGTGTCTTTGGCTAAGTCATTAATAAAGAAGTGAATTCCTAGTTTTTTTTATCAAAAGCTTCTTTACTGTGTGCATAGGGTCAATCGACCAAAAAAAATCATCTTCACTTGAAAACTTCCTCGGTAGAATTTGTGGACTTCTTTGATGCTAGTTCCTTCCCTTTGTTTCCCTATATAGCATCATGGAAGCATACATAATAATGCACATATTGCATCCACCACTCCACACAAATTGGTTATGACAATTTGAAATGATCAAGAATCTATGCATTTTTGTCTATTATTATTTTTTCTACTTACATTTGTATAAAAAATCAAACAAAAACACAAATATTCATATTAAGTCAAAATACAAACAACTTTGGATCTATAATGAATGAAAGTTAAATTAACTATGTATCAACTATAATAAAACTGGAGATGTTCAAGAACCATGAAGTATTCTGATGTTGAGCTTAGTGACATAACGGATGTCAACATTTTATAGTAACATTATATATAATATATAAGAGCCATTTCTTATAGGTTGGGTAAAATAGTATACGTAGCGCTGTATATATTCGATTCAAATTGTAGTCAATCACCGACTCTTTCCTTGTAGCTATTGATTTTATTGCACATATGATTACATAGTTTCCTTCATGCCCCTCAAATATGCAATTGGGTTCCTTATTTATTGTCGTGAGTCATGTACTATTTATAAACCCTACAATATTCCCCGCTGCTTTTGGCCTTCCATCAATATACATTGATATACCTTTACTATGGTAATTTTCTTTTAGTTGTATATAATTTATAGCTACACCATATCTTTGCATACTTTTTGTAGATTGGACTAGGAATATCCAATCTATGTAGTTGTAACAAGGTCCAACATACTCCATCAATTCAATTAATCCACCATCTTGGACCTTTATTCCAAATATGGAAAATAGATGCAAACCATGCAATGATGATGGAGCAATGTGATATATCCTTTCCATTGACACAAAAATTAGTGTTTATTTGTGGAACATCCCTGGGTACCCATCATTTCACTAGATGTTTGTACCTCAATGGAACCTTGATGTGTCCTATGCTCTGATCACCATAAGAACATGACCCCCCTTTAGCAAGAAAATATATGAATCATTTATTGAATTTTCTTCTGATATTTTCATCTCTAGTAGATATCCACTAGTTAGACATAATAGATGTCCCACTTTCCTCCATTCTACCTAAAATTCCCTCGCTTGATGAGGATAGATCTGACAAGTACTTTTTTGGTTTTACGTCCTTTATTAGCATTCCATCAAGTGAGAGAAACAATTAGCGAGTGCCAGAACATCAGTTGTGACAAAACATCTTAGGAAACCACATGAACATACTTCAAGAAATAAATGAATATCATCTTTAGAGGTTATTTCACCTCTAAATAACCTTTGAATATGATGCTTCATCTTTATAGGTTTGTGCATCATCTTCAATGTAATTTGGCCAAATAAGGATTGACAATCTAAAATTTAAAATAATTATATAATTCCATGTGAAGGATCTTTCCATAACAACCCCTAGAGTGGGAATTTTCTCAAAACTATCCCACTTTGTGATGTTTAAGTGATATGATTTTATACATGTCATAAGGTTGACCTCAATCCATAGTTAGATTCATCCCTCCTACCTACATATACATGATAATACCATGTTTAAAATTGGATAGGATAAGTATTAGACATAGGACTAGTCCTAAGCTAATGTTATTCTCTAATGCTATTCTACATATCCTTATTATTATATCCCTTAACCTTTTGTTGAAATAGTGTAAGGAACCCAATATCTATATTTTCATCCCAATAATTGTGTAGGACAAGCATTGAACCCAAGCCTTCCCATTAGTGATGAGTAGGGTGTGTTGATCCAAGAATTGATTCAACCTGAGTGAACTAATAAACAATATCAAATGAAATTGTTCAAATTGAATTTCAACAACTTGCATTAACATCCATTCATTTTTCTTAAGAAAAGGCTAGGAAAACATTCTCATTTGGTTCCTTTGTTGATGCACGTATTACATATTTATAACCCTAACTTATTTATCAAATTCTTTTCCAATGTTTCCCAACCTATTTTATGACCTATCTCCTTGTAAATTGACACCAATACACACCCTTATTTTTTTTGTTCTCTCTTTTTTCTTGTGTGCAAATGGGATTGCAAGGTTGGGTTTGGCACACCTCTAGATATTAATTTCTTGGACAAAACCTTTCCTAATTTGACCATCTATTTTCCTTTTCACAAAATATAAATTACATCAATATATATTTCAGCTATGTGCAACCAAATACATAGGATATTCCAAGAAAAATAAACAACTAATAAATTAATTTGGAGGAAATTATGTTTCCAGCAATCCATATTAGATATGCCAACAAATTATTAGCTACAGATTTGTTACAGTCACAAATATTGATTTCCTAGCTTCTATTTACTTATCAAACCACTCAATAAAATATGCTCATTCTTATGTTAAATTAGCATATGTAAGTACCAGTAGAAACTTTTCAATCATCATCACAACATATTCTAAAACACAAATATTCAATTATAGAAAGTTTGGACATCAAAGCACACTTCATATCCTAGGTATGTACATCTCCTAATCAAGGAATCGACTCCACCATAGTTTTCTCCCAACATGTTAGTCATCATGTCTAATAACAACTCCCTATATAGTTTCATTGTACTAGTGCTCTATCAATGGTCAAGCATCTAGTCAAATCAAGTCATCCATGCATCTATCAAGCATTAGCAAGGGACTAGGAGGCCAAGTGTTATCCTAGCTATGTGAACAAACTTTTGGGCTAACCTCACAAATTAATAGAAGTAATATAGTTGTTAGGTGAACACAACAATGTAATACACACATGTTTGATGTAGATGCACTTAACACAATACCCATTGAGAATTGTCATCACTATATGAAGCATAGGATTCTTTGTGGTGGACTAGGAGGTTTCTCATGCATAGACATTGACATCTTCACAAGGGTGGAAGCCTATATATCAAATATGTTGGAGTTGTGGGTCTTGAGCCACATTGGAAGGATCCACTATATCTGTTATAGTTCTATGTAGTTCATCAAAAAGAGTACTTCACGGTGAAATTAAGGTCCATATGGAATTTATTCGTGTAAGGGACAAGAATAAAAATGTTGCAATGTTATCATATAATCCCATCTTCTCATAATAGTGATGTCCCTCATGTTAATCACACTAATTTTTAGTTGATTGACATATTTGGGGATGGATTTGTGACTCTACTGGATGATAATGGAAACAAAAAGGATGATCTCAATATCCCTTCCAATGAACAACTATTTACCCAAATCAAAGATGATTTACGTGTGTGCTTACTTTAAATTAAGATAAGCAATAATTAATGCCATTTGAGAATGTAGGCTACAATGTAGTGCAAACTTTGGATCTAACAAAGGGTAGCAGATTCATTGAGAAGGTGGAATAATATTTGGACAAGGGTGTGATAGATCGGTTATATAGCATCACCATGGATATTATACTTTTAATAATATGTGATTTGTAAACTTTGAGTCTTTGACTCTTGAGTGGATGTTCATGATCTACCATTGATTATAGATAGACTCTATATAGTAGAGTAAAAGGACACTCATTTTTTCAGGAGATTCCAAAACCTATCACCAACATGTGGGTACCCTTCATAAAAATGGATATATCATTATCAAGGGCAGGACCAGTAAGGTGGTTGAAGTACCCACTTCAAATACTAGAAAACATGGTCATGCAAAGTGCCATTTTGTTGCAAGTGATATTTTTAATGGGAAAAAGATTGAAAATATAGTCTTGTCTTCTCATAACTTTGATGTACCTCATGTTAATCACACTAATTTTTAGTTTATTTTCATATATGGGGGTGGATTTGTGAGTTTGCTAGCTGATAATGGAAATAGAAAGGATGATCTCTTACTCCCTTTCGATGAAAACTAATTACCCAGATAAAAAATGGATTTGGAGAGGGGAAATATCCTGTTGTCACTGTGATGTATGTAAACAGTATTACTAAATGCTCGACAGAGAACACCTAATACCCTAATACCTATAGCATTAAATACCCCAAATACCCTAATACCCTAGGCATTAAATACCTAGGGTTGATTTGGTGTTTGATTTAATGCAAATAATTATTTGCAGCTAGAATGGAAAGGAAGGATGGCCACATACCAAATACATTACCGCTCCTAATCCATCTATTGCTCTTGAGTGTTAGTTTTTCTATTCTAATTCAAATTGATTAGGATGTTTATCTGAAATAATAACAAGCACAACAAGATACATAAGATAGAGAACATACACAAGACAAAAATATTTTCCTCGGGAAAACCATAAAGGAGAAAACCCTACAAACTTCCTCAAATTCGTTCTATCATTAAGACAATATCACAAGATGGAAAAAACCAAGAATAATAAGTATTCTAAAACTCTCTCTCTCCTCCTTGTCCTCTATCTCACCTCATGCGACTTATGAGTGAGTGAGTGTGTGTATAAATGAGGGAGGGCGCCTCCCTATTTATACACATCAAGTGACTGACCTAAAACATGATTGGTTTGACCTCTTGACCTAACAGGGATGACTTAAGCTAGGGAGACTCAAAAATACATTTTATTATATTCATCTTGGGGATTATTCCACCAAATTACAATAGAGGGTTTACCTCAATGACCAGATACAACAATGACATCCCGAACGAAGGAAAAAACATCTCCAATGGGGGTACAACAATATACAATGATAATATATATCAAAATATCTTCTGAATTTACAATTACAACAATACTCCCTCTTAAATAGGAAGGTATTCTCTCACCATAGTGATCAACATTCTAGTTAGGTCATCATTGATGGATCATCATCAACCCTACTACCATAGTCCTCATCTTGTCAATCATTGAATAGTGAGGTATTTCAGATCTATTTGTCCTAGCAAGTTTCTACAGATCCAACCCTATTTCATGTTGGGTGTATGCCTAGTCCTCATTTGGGTCTTCACAATATCCCTGAGCAAGCCATAACGTAGGTATAGCCTAGGACCATACATTACATTGCCACTGCAATCACCTGCATCTTCTACCATCATCTCGTCAAATCCAGATGATCTCATCATCGCACATGGAGAGAATCGCATATGCACACCACATCTCCAACATACCACCTGATTTATACCAGCAGAGGATAATTTCAAGACTCATTACATCTCAAATATGACTTGCATCTAACACTATGCAAGAATCGCATAGGAGCACACCAAGTGCATTATGTCTCTCCACGGTCATCCTTCGTTCTATCGGCATAGCAGTAAGCCAGGACTCATTACTTCTCAAGGAAAAACTATGTCTACCACTATGAGAGGAGTTTGTATACCAGCATAGGAGAATGCCAAGACTCATTATGTCTCAAGTGCCTTGTGACTAATGGACCTATCATCAACTCCAACATGGGAACACATAAGGACTGATTATGTCAACGGACAACCGGCGTACTACGCCAGGATTGAGTACATTCAAGGACAACCTCAAGGACTCATTACATCCAGGGATAACCTACATCCTAGGCCAAGACTAATTATATTTGAGGATGACCTTCCATTACTCATTACATTCAAGAAAAACATGTGTTCTACACTAGGACTGATTACATCCGAGGATGGCCTGAAAAGACAGATTATGTCCCGAGACAACCTGTGTTATGTGCCATGATTGATTACATCTGGGGACAACCTGTATTTCATCCCATGTGAGATCTTGTTCTAGTGCATATGCGTATTTTAGTCTCTCGTCATCTCTATAATGGGATCATGTTAGGAATGTTTATGTCTAAGGAAAACCTATGTCTACCACCATGCAAGATCTCGTCACTCCCGTTTCTAGGGACCTACCTATAAATGACACCATGTCTCTCTCTAAAGTACTCAAACTTCACTCTGGATAGCAGCTTGGTTAACACATCAGCTATATGCTCATCCATCACCATGTACTGGAGCTTCACTGAGTCCTCTCTGCACCATATCCCAGATATAGTGATACTTGATCTCAATATGCTTTGACTTGTCATGGAACACCGAGTTCTCCAACAAATTCATGCAACTCTGGTTGTTGCAAAATATACAAGTCATCTCTAACTCGAGATCAAACAAATCTTATAGTAGCTTTTGAAGTCATATTGCCTCACAACTAACCAAACAGGATGCAACATATTCTGCATCAGTTGTACTTAGTGCCACACAGGACTACTTCCTACTAAACCAGGAGATCATACCGGATCCCAAACTAAAGCAACATCCTAAAGTTCTCTTCCTATAAGTGGCACTGCCTACCCAATCCGAATCAACATAACCATGCAGTTTAATATTCTAATTCACATCATACTTGATCCCATAGTCAATTGTACCCTTCAAGTACGTCAATACATGCTTCGCAGCAATCAGGTGAACATGTCTTAGATCTTTCAAGAACTGGCTTAGAGTGTTCAGAACAATTCATTTGTCTAGTCGCATGTTCATTAGGTACATCAATGAACCAATCATATGAGGATACATCATGTCATCAATTGTATATGATGATGAATCACCCAATAGCTTCAAGTTAGATTCCATAGGTGTGGCTATCTCCTTGTAGTCCAACATTCCAAATATTTTCAGAATCTCCACTACATACTTTCCTTAACCAAGGAAAAACCCATCCACATTCTACCATACTTCCATGCCTAAGAATTAGTGCATCATCCCCAGGTATTTCATCTCGACCCCAGCAATAAGCTTCCTCTTTTCATTTACAATGAGTTTGTCCTCTCCTGTCAGAAACATGTTATCAACATATAGCAAGAGAATCACCGATATTCCACCTTCGACCTTGAATTAAAGGTTGGAATCCACTTTACTCTTGGTAAATCCTAAGCTCATTAGGAATTTTTCTATCCTTCTATCCTTCTGTACCATGTCATAAGTTCCTGTCTCAATCTGTACACGGATTTATTCAATTTTCACACATGAGTCTACCTATAATGTGTCTCAAATCCCAGTGGCTACTCCATGTAACCTTCCTATTCAACTACACCATTCAAGAATGATGTCTTGATGTGCATTTAGTGTACCTTCCATTTGTTTACTGCATCCAATGCAAGTATAGATCTTATGGAAGTGCATCTCGCTATGGGTGCAAATGTCTCCTCATAGTCCATGCTTTCTTTCTGGAAAATGCCATGTGCCACAAACATTTCCTTGTGTTTTTCATTGCTACTATTTGTAGCATGATTGATATTGTATATCCACTTTGAATTCACCATCGTCTTTCCTTCTTGTCTCAGAACTATATCCCAAACATCATTCTTCATAATCGGCTGGTATTCCTTTATCATGGCATCCTTTCATTCTTCCTTCTTTGCAGTCTCTTCATAGTTGGAGGGTTCTTTATCAATGATGTCACATAGCACGGCCACATAGATGTTGTATGGTTTAGGTATTTTCCTTTATATATGAACCCATATGGAGCACCATACCTTTCTGCATCTTGTATTAACTCATGTTCCCATGCTGGTTTTCTCTCGTGGGAGATATTCTCATGAATTAGTTCTATAGGATCTTGTGGCTCTGTCATGTCATGATCTTCATGGTCTTCTAGAATTGTTTCTTCCATTGTCATTTCTCAGACTCTATTTTCTTTGAGTTCTTTTACCTATTCAATAGGTGATTTTATGCATCTGGAGTATGTTGAGTCTTTGACAAATGTTACATCTCTACTGATGTCGACCTTCTTAAATCCCGGGAAGTATATTCGGTAGGCCTTTAAAGTTTGATTGTATGCTACGAATATTCCCTTCGTTCCTGAAGGATCGAGATTGGTCCTCTTTTCCTTTGGGATGTGTATGTACACTGGAAAGCCAAATATTCTGAGATCGTTGATTTATGGTTTCTCTCCTAAGAAATCCTCTTTAGGAGTATTTTTTTCGAGTACTCGGTGAGGAGTACAATTTTGTACATATACATCTTTCCTTGCTACTTATACCCACAAGTTAATCGAAATATCCTAGTCATGTAGCATTGCCTATTTTTCTTCCATTATTGTTTTGTTCTTCTGTTCTGCAATGCCATTCTATTGAGGATTGTAGGGAGTTCTTAGCTCACTCTTCATCCCAGATTCTCTGCAAATTTCCTTGAATTCTTTCGAGGTGAATTCTTCACCATTATCTTTTTGCAGATTCTTGATATTCCTTTCACTTTGATTTTCAACCAAGGATTTGAATTCCTTGAACTTGCTAAATAATTAAATTTTCCCTTTCAAGAAATATATCCAAGTCTTATAGGAGAAATCATCTATAAAGGAAACATAGTATACATCCCTGCTTAGTGAGCTAGATGATGTGAGCCCACATACATCTGAGTGGACTATCTATGACATTCCTTTCACTTTGCTTTCACTATTGGGAAATTCCTTCCTTACGTTCTTTCCTTATGCACATCGCTTGCAAATTCCTTCATGTTTTGTTTGGATTTCTGGAAGTCCTAAAACCTCTTTTCTTGCAATTGGTAGTTCTCTATGGTGCACATGCACAAGCCTTCTATGCCTTAGTTCACTTGGTTATATGGAGTCATGAATCAATGCTTGTTCAAGTTGACCCTTCAAATTGTATAATCCTCCCTCTTTCTCTCCAATTATTGTTGCATAATCTATTTTCTTTCCTTTTAGACACCTTAGGACTTGGAAGTCAACGAATGCAACCCTTATTCCCTTTGCATCTAGTGTAGAGATGGATAGAATATTATTCTTCAATCCTAGAACATATATCACATATTCCATATTCAAATATTTCCCAGAATCTATCTTGTTGGAAGCTTCTCCACTTCCTTTTATAGGGTATTGATAACCATCCCCAAGTTTCACCTTGTGAGGTGACTCATGCTCACATAGATTGACAAATGATTCTTTGTATCATGTCATATGTTTGGATGCCCCATTATTTACAATCCAATCGTTGCTTCCATGTGAGATAGTGCCTGTGAATGCTAATATTAGGACATATTCTTCATCACTTGAAGAATCAGTTCTTTCTTCTCTGAATCTCTTTGTTGTTGATTCATCATCTTCAGCAGTGTGAGCATGATGTCTCTTCTTGTTTGATTTCTCGTTGAAGGAGCCTTTGTTTCTAGGACAATCACTGGTGTAATGTCCCTTCTCATCACAAGTGTAGCATCGAATATTGGAAGGATTCTTATGAATTTCTTTCATCTTTTGTGATTATGGTCCTCCCTTTTCTTGTGATGGTGATCCTCCTTCTTTCTATGATATCTTCTGGTGTGAACTGTGAGATCTTGATATTCAATTTCTCCCATCTTCTCTTCTCTTATTATGAGCTGATCTTCTTCTAGTGTGCAATATTACCAGAGTTTGTTGAAATTGATCAACTTCCTTCTAGAACATATTCCTTGAATGAATGAATCCCGTGATATTAGGAGACCATTCAAGGTGGTCATAACAATATCACCTTCTTCTACATTCTCTTCGACTACTTCAAGTTGTTCCTTGATTTGATCAAGCCTTATGAAGTAGGATTGCATGGTATCTAGGTTTTGTATCTTCACATTCTTCAACTAGTTCCTCAATGTCATCTTTTGGTTGATGTTCTTTCCTTCGAAAAACTTTATCAAAATTATTGAACACTTCCTTCGGTGTATTAAAGGATGACACATGGGGGATGATATGATCCTTAATAGAATCTGCAATAATTCTCTTAGGCTTGACCATGTTCTTCTTATGGATAGTCGTAACCTCGTATCCCTCTCGTTTCAGAACTTCCTTACTAATATACTAATCCAAATCATTTTCTTCAAGGATCAGGGATATCTTGTACTTCCATGCTTAGATGTTGTCAGCTCCCCCAAGATTATACCCAAGTTGGGTGTGATTAGTCATTTTGAAATGAGAACCTAAAATGGAAATAGAAGAGATTTAAATCTGACCAATTTGAGGTGCCTAACCTGATTCTGTAACCTGTTTACCTAGGATTTGTCAGAGAAACCCTAATTTTCCAAACTTGGAATTCTAGAATTATGTCCAGATATAATGATGTGCCTCCTTGAGGTTAGTTGCTCAGTAAGGTCCTTTTTTAAAACTTTGGTGGGATTCCTCCGAAACTTGATGCCCTAGTTTCTTCCCGCAACGTCCCACAGTAAAAAATTGAAACTTATTCAAATTTTATCATGCTTCCACCAAAATATGTGCCCTCCTAGGTTGAGCTAACCTATCCCTCCTTTCTATGGAGAGAAAATATTGAACTAGGAGGGCCTAGTTTCCACTGCTGCAAAGATTCTTTTTTTAGAGAGGTTCAGATACCATGTTAGTTTTTATATTGTAATTCAAACTGATTAGGATATTAATCTAAAATAATAACAAGCACAACAATATACATAAGATAGAGAAGATACAAAAGACACAAATATTTTCCTCAGGGAAACCATAAAGGAGAAAGCCACACAAACTTCCTCATAATAGTTTTGTCACTAAGACAATATAACAAGATGGAAAAGCCCAAGAATAAGAAGTATTTTGCAGCTATCTCTTTCCTCCTTGTCCTCTCTCTCACCTCATGTGAGATTGTGAGTGAGTGAGTGTGTGTAAAATTGAGGGAGGGTTCCTCCTTATTTATATACATCAAGTGACTGACCTAAAACATGAATAGGCCGACCTATTAACCTAGCAAGCTAACTTCACTTAGGGAGACTAAAAATACATTTTATTATATTCAACTTGGGGACTATTTCCCTGACTTACAACGAAGGGTTTACCTCAATGCAAATCATATACAATAACGACATCTTGAATGGAGGAAAAAACATCTTCGATGGGGGTACACCAATATAAAATGATAATATACATAATAATATCTTCCAAAGTTACAATTACAAATATGATTGTCCAGTCAATCCCCCCTTTTCTTGCTCTTGATTGTGCTTGTGCAATTGAAAACCCTATGGCACCATTTAATGTTGGTTATGTCCAAATCAAAGTCCACATGCCCACAAACAATAGTGCTACATTACGGACCAGACCGCAAATCCCTCCATAGGATGGAAGAAAAAACCTATCGATCAATGTTGGAAAATCAATTCATCACCGCATTACGCGTCACACAACAACAATGAATCCACATTACAAACCAGACCACAGGTCTAAATTAGATGTGGAGGAGGTGAAATTTTCCCTTCACAAAATGGAAAAAAAACCTACAGTTCAGTGTTGGAATAACATTTCATCATTTCATTTCTCGTCACACAATAATAACGACACCTCATTACAAACCAGACCGCAGGTATGAATCATGGAATCTGCCCTCGACGAGACGTAGAAACAATATAATGGAATTCACTTCATCACTGCCATTTGGAATATCAATGTTTCAGTTGGAAATGATAATTGTGCAATCCACCAATTTGTTTATGGGTTTTCCCATCCTAAAAATATTTAATCTATATGCACTTCTTGAAATGTTTGTTTTTAATATTGTATTTATATCTTGGGGTTCCATCTATTAAGGTTGGTTATTAAAAATTAAGTTATATCTTAATACATGTCACTCATAGCAACATGTCCTAAGAGCTAACTTCATTTTAGATAACACGCCAATACACTTCATTAAGGTGGCTGATATTCTTCCTATTCCAACTCAACCATCATACTCTTATAATCTTCAAAATTTAAACTAGTTATTTTGTGATCATCAATTGGGATGGGTTTGACGATAATGGACGTGTCATCACTTAGTCCTATACTTGTATAACACGATGATTGATTTTTAGTAATGAAGCAATGTATTTGGGTCAAATAGTTGGGATAAAATGATTTCATGTTGTACCTATGATCCTCTTATCCACGAGCATTTCTTTTTCAAGCATGCTCTTCAAGTTGTTGCCTAGAGAATGTAGTAGCTTATTTGGATACATTGATTTAGATTAGGTAGGTTATATGATAGGTTTGTAAGAATGATATTGAACATCATCCTCCTTCTCTTATTTGTAATGTCATACTAATTATTATTTTTTCAATAAAAGGTTATATCCACAGAGGTCAAAAATATTAATGCAACCAAACACACAAAAACATGAAAGATTAGGACACCAAAGTATTAGATCCTATCACCCCTTAATAACAATTTCTTTAACTCCTAACATATATTGAAGTTTGGAAAAATTCTCTTTTGTAAGATACTTTGTGAAAATGTATACAACTTGATTATGTGTAGGGAAATATAGCACTTTAAAAACATGAACCTAAAGAATCTTTATGATGAAGTGCATGTGTATATTAATGTTTTTGTTTCATTGGTGTTGAACTATATATTTGGTGAACTTAATGGAACTATAAATGCCACACTAAATTGTGGTTATATACTACTAATGGAATCAAAACTCTAAAAGGATATGTCAAATCCACAAGGCTGCTTGACCTGCATTAACTATTTCTTGATACTCTTCTTCTATTGAAGAAAGAGCAAGGGATTTTTTCTTCTTACAATCTCATTTTAGAGGCATATAACCAATACTGAAGTCATAACCTGCAATATGATTCCAAGCATTGGGGTAACCAACTAAATTCAATGAAACCAACTAATAAAGGAGTCTCTCCTAAACATGTATCCCAAACTAAATTATACCTTATATACGTTGAAGTATATTTTTTATGAAAATGATGATCGATTATAAATATACCTATTTTGTAATGGCTTAGCACTCATTCCCCCTATGCATAACTTGTACAGAAACCACGGAGGAATAGATTAATAGATCTTAGTGTATGGGTTCACTTCACCCTTATCACATGTTAGACATATAATGTGAATTGAATGAAATGCTAGTTCTAAGGATAGTATCCCTCTATGTTAAAAAAATTTAATCACATTTTAAAGACCTCCTAAGCCTTCTAGATGATATGAAGCACATAATCACCATGAAGTTTTGACTATAAAAGGAGTAACCAACAAAATTTCTAAGGGAAGACCCTTCCAGGAAATGTTCCCATATAGGAACCCTTGGTTATCCTTATAAGGACCTTCTTAGCCACCTTTGTTTTAATAACCGTAACAGTGAATTTGAAAAAAAAGGCTTCGGATTGGACCCAATTTATTAATGTGCAACACCTTATACTACTAAATCTATAAGATAAAAATGTATCCATTGATATTTTCACATAAAAATGATTTAAATAAAAATTATCTCTATATCAATTAATACATATCCCATGTAAGGAGGTCAAAATATGGAGGATATTGTATTCTCTTCCCAATTCATTAAGCCTAAACGTTTTGTAAGGTGACATTACAAAAAAACTTATCTACCTTCCCTGTCCACCTCATTATATTTTAGCATCCAAGGTGTACTAAACGAATTCTACTAGTAAAAATTAATTGAGAATTGATTGTTTTATTCTTTTAAGGTCATCAATTGCAAGAAAAATGTCTCAGCTCGTAAGAACTTAAATGGAAGAGAACAATAACGCCTAATGCCACTACTTGAATAAAAGGCAATACGCAAGCTCATGTTCTAGCTAGGCACATTTTTTATGACATGTTAGGCACAATCTGTTCCAAAAAGCCACTCGGGGATGAGTTTGACGTGGAAGCCAAAGGTTTGAAGGGTAGTGATAACAAGGGTTACCAATGGAAGTTTTCAAGAATTGTTATTTTTGTACATGCACATCCATGAATTTTCACATACATTCTTTTCTCAAGAGGCCTTGGGATCAAAGGGATCAGAAGAGGGATTGGTTGGGCCATGAGTGAACATATTTTAGAACATTTTGTTTATTTCCTTAATAATGAAAAACTTCATAAGGTCCTAGAAAAAATTAACCTTATTTAACATAAACCAAGGGTTGTGACCTAGGGTTGAAGAACATGCCATATTCTTGGAAAATATCCTCCCCTACGATAGACAATATATAGAATCTTGGGATAGATTTGGATCAGTGGTTTAAGGAACTTAATCTAAAAATAATAGCTTATTTTAATCTCATTATTAGACAAGAAACCCATAGATTTTTATGCATAATGTTTTGGGCATCTTTTGCAAACATAAATTGGAAAAGGAAAAATATTTGGTTCGCTTGCATTCCTAGGTACAATGACATGTATAACACTCCCAATGATGATGAATCCATCTTCAAATGAAAATATTAGGAGGAAAAAAATACTACAAAATATACCAATAAAGAACATTACTTAAATTTCCAACAATGACTATTAGATTCAAGAACATCTTCGTGACATCAAGCACGAATAATTTTTTTCCAGAAGATTAAAATCATCTAATAATCAAAGGATGGATAATTCTTTTTTCATAAGATAATGTATTTAAAGTAAATCATCATTTTCCAATGAAGTTCTAAGAGTACATTGGAAGTTTTTTATAGTTCCATGTGAAAGTTTCTTCTATAATCAATTCTAGCTTGTGCAATTTATCAAGTACATGTTTATTGATGTTACCTCCCTTGCACCAGATGCATCGACGTGCATGTGGAAAGAATAATAAAATATTGAACACCGTAAAGTACATAGTTCTGCATCGACTAGACATATTGGGCAACATTGACGAGTGGATGGGGCCAACATTGAAAAATTTTAAAAAATTTGATGCATGCACTGAAATTTGATGTGGACTAGTGGTTCGCATGCCTCCACAATATTGGAGGGTTTACAGACTCAAATATTACAAAAATGGAAGCCATTACTCGATGTCTCCAATATTGTCCTACTAATTTCATCTTAACTTTCTCGAGTTGACTTGCCTGGAATTCCCGAAAAAACTATCCACGTGACAGTTGTGTCGATATTTATACTCATCACCTATGTCGTTCAAAATGAAAAATATGCATGCCAATTAGGCCCATGCAAATATTGGTCGCATGGAGAAGGCACCAACTGATATTTCATTAATTATTTCGAGACAGTCTGTTGAATGGATCACAATCGCAGTTTCACCTTCTAAGAATATTTCATTTTTTGAAGTGCTCAAAGACTATGTGCATTCAAAATATGTCTTAGTTGAGATGGTATTAAAACCTCAACAGTTGATGGATAACTTACATGAACACCAACCTTTGAATCACAACTGAAAATTTCAACTTCTTAGAATCTTACATTTTTTGAAAGGATTGAATACTAGATGCATTCAAAATGAGTTAGTTGAGATTGTATATAAACCTCAACCGTTGATAAACAAAAATCATGAACACTGTTGACACACACCTTGTCGACATGGTTTTAGTCTGCATATCTATCGACACTCATCACCAAAAACTCCCTAAACATCATCCTGAATAGGTTTAACCCTATCCAGCAAAACCTGTGAAGCAGATGTAGTCTCACCCAAGATGTCCGAGGGAGGGCTACATGAACCACATTTTTGTAAATAGAAGAGGACTATCGCACTATCTTGTACTCTATCATAACATCACCCAGATATCCAGGGTTTAAGTATATTGTTCATCGTATCTACTAAAAATTAATCATATCTACTTATTATCAATATTCGCACTCATCATTATTAATATTTAGATCGAAACAGACATTACGAAAACATAGTTTAAATTAATAAAGACATCAACATGTATTAATCTAATGAAGCCTGCAAGGATTCACATCATTCAAATTTAAGCATATCAATTCATAGATCACACCCTCATATAGTTCGTAAGATTCACAGAAACAAGGGTACAAAACAAAATTGCATCATCAACATCATATTCATATTATTTCCTAGACATATGGCAAAAGAAAAGCATTCCTTGGTTGATCAACCTTAGACCAGAAATACACTCATCGACAGGTCAGTTCAATTACAACAGAACCGATCGAATGATCTACAAAAAATATCCTTCATGTTCCAATATAATATTCATGATAATTATCTTTATAATTCTAATTTTGTTTATAGGCTTTCTAAGCCATTACAAAAATGGTCCACATAAATGACTTCCTAACTAACTTGACCAAAATGACCAAACTTGTCGATATCCTCTTTCATTGTGTTTGAATTTTCCTTCACTTGTTAGTATCGCGATTTCCTTTACCTTTGTCGATGTCTGTACTTTGTGCCTTCGATCCCCTTCCCAACAGACCCCCAATACAAACTTGTGGCTCACCCTCAAGCCACCTCAGCTAGACGTAGATGGTGCGTTCACCTTGGCCTTGAAATTATCATGCTCTGTGCGGACTTGTTCAACATCTTCCTTGATCTTTGCGTTGAGTGTTGCACACTCCTCCACCTCTTGTTCTGTCAAGTGATCATCAAATACCTGGGATACTTTAGCTCATGCTTCCTTGGTGTTTCCATTTTCCTCCATATCTTTGAGTGCTAATTGCTCTGTAGTCTCTTGGAATTCATCCAACTGGGAAGTCCTCCATTGGTGTCGTTCCCGTGCCTTGTTGACGCGTTGCTACAACGCTTTCATCTTGGTTTCATTTTTCACCTACAAAATTGTGGGCATCATCTTGAGTGATCCCTTTGGTGCTGTCAATTGTGCTTTTTCCTCGCTAAGTTACATACCCATTTGTTGCAGTTGTTTATCTTGGACCACACTCATCCAATATTGTGTTGTTTCCTTTACGATTGATTGGGAAACTTTATTTAGCTCTTCTATCTATGTTGTTACATATTCTATTGTGCTTCTTCACTCTACTAGTTGCTCCAGTGGTGTGCTTGGTACCGCTCTAACCTGCAACTCCTCGTTCTCCTTTCTTAGCTCCGCTGTGACATGCCATAGTCGTAAAACTTTTTCCTTAGAAAAAAACTCTGGAGTGATCTCCATTATTTCTTTGCATGCCAGCTTGATTACTTTCTCTAGTCGTTGTCTCTTGTCGAATGCCTTTGTCCTTTCTTCTATCACGACCTCTTTTTATGCCTTTAGTCACTGCAGTTCTGTTGCAGTGCTCTCTACCTCCTTCCTCATCATTCACTGCATCTTTCCACTTCGTTGGACAATATGTTATGATATCATCTAGTTCTTCGTTATTGAGCTTATAGTTGGTCATAATCCACTGCTTTTCTGGGTGTCGTCGCGCCTGCATATGTATCACATGTAGCCTTGTCACCAATCTTTCTATATTTTGGTATTTCTTTGTGGTTGCATCTATGAGCCGTGGTGCCTTCACTGCTTCATCCCTTAACACATCCCAGTACAGGTATAACTACACATTGTTGTCGATATGACATTTTTTTTATTATCTTCGAGCACCCATAAGTTCTTATATCTTTCTCCTCGACATATGTTAATCGGGACATTGATCTGATAAAGATAGTGGTCTATCTGATGAATGGAACTTTTAATAAAGTTACAAAAAAAAATTCTGTGGAAAAAAAAAATGTTAATCGCGTCAACTTCCATCCCTTGGTAATGAGTTGGATCCATCCAGCCAACTAGTGCGATGAGTATAAGAACCCAATAGTAGGTGAATGGCTTCCCTACCTATTGCACCAATATAGCATCTTCCATCAACTCATTTAACAAGAATAATGACCAGTTCATCTATACACTTGTTGCACAATGCTACGTTGATGCAATAACCCCCGATGTACACTAATTTGGACGATTCTTCCTTAATATTTTCACTACAATCAACTTTTCTCCGACACAAATGACCTTGTCATTAATAGTGTTGATCACATATGCTCGTTTGTCTCTCACCACATCGTATTTCTTTCATAGTCTCGCTGTCAATTTCGTGTCATTGTCCTTCCTGTGGAAATATTAGGACAGATCAACTCCTGCCTTGGGGAGGTCGGTGATTCAAGAAATCAAATCAATGGTGATGGGGAGCTTTCTCCCAAACCATAGGTACCCTCCATGAGAACACGCCAACAACTTCTTCACACATGTGTTGACTTCTGATGACATTTCAAAGTGTGGCATATAGATGATGGATAACAACCCAACTTGCTACAGTCCCAATTCCCATTGCGGTGGTTCTCTTGTGATTGGTCCCTTTTCATCATGGGACCTTTGCTTATATGTCTCCTTTGTGCATTCCTTATGTGCTAAAATATAATGGTCATTATACTGAAGCTTTTGCAGCTTCGACACAATGTTCATCGTCACATGGACTCCTTGGGCTATCACCAACATCATAATGGTGTACTTTTGGTTCTTATTTATTTGTACCGTCAATTCCCCTTTCTTTCTTGGTGGTACATACCTTGGGATATCATCTATCGGCACTCCTTGAGGTTTACTTCTTATTTTTGTCTCTTCTATTGTCTACGGGCCAGCTTCTACCGCTGTTTCCTCCTCCCTTGTCGTACTATGCGTGATTTTATTCCTTCTTTTTGGAGTGATCAGTTAAATCGTATACCTTTTCTTCCTGAATCATCGCTTTGGTATAGTCATAATCTATGGCTTCTCTTCTACAATCGATGTGTTTTCTCTTTGCGATTCTTACGTGCTGGTGCTTGAAATCATCTATGCCATGACTACTACTCTCTTTCTCTTCTCTCTTACTCTTCTCTCTGCTCTTCTACCTTTCTTCTCCCTTACTATCTGCTATGCTCTTCTACTTATCAATCCAAAAAATGGGTCGAATCATGCCCCTCACCCCATTTTTATAACTTCCGATCCCTCTACGCAAAATATCTAGACCATCATTGCCAAATTCTGCATAGATTGACAAATCCTGTGTCGATTCTGTAAATATAATGGGCACTTTTGTCACTAATTTCACATCTTCTCCACTTGCACCATCACCCTCCTAGTTTAATTGCTGCATTTATTTCCTGATTTGACCCTTTCGTGCCTTACCCGATATCGTTGAGATTCAAACCTTGCTGCGATTCAACTTTTCTTGTTCCTCCACCCTTTGCCGACAGGTTTACTTTTTTTATTTTTCATATTTTTCTCTTCTTTTTTTTTCATCGTGGCCATCATCATTGGTGTAATGCTCGATTGTCCCGATAGGGCTTTAGCTGACTTCATTCACTAACTTCGGTAAGAATACTCTGTCTAATTGATGCAATTGTGCCGCACCACCTTCGATGATGAATTGTATGGCATAGGGACCTAACCAATGCATCTGCAACTTACCTGGGTGCTTTGTGAAATTTTTGTCGTAAAGGAGAACCATGTCTTTGCGCTATAATGCTTCTCTTTTACATGGCGATCATGCCAAGACTTATGTTGATCCTTCTCCACTTGTTGGTGAAAACCTGCGATGAAACGATCTTCTTCAAGGTGCAACCGTTGCGCAGATATCTTTTAAACCGCTCCTTTCTCACTCATACTTGTTGCTACCTCTATGCACAGGCTAAGAACAATGTATTTCACTAGAATTGGCACTTCTTTCCCATAAACCAACTTGAATGGTGTTTTTCCCATCAATCTCTTACATGTTATTCGGTAAGCCCATAATATCGTAGGGATTTTCAAATCCCAGTCATCGCATTTTGTATAGCGTATCTTTGAGACTGAATTCTCCAATACCTTGTTGAATGCCTCGACTGTTCCAATTGCTTGCAGATGATACGGTGTAATTTTCTTGTGTTGGATCTAAAATTCCTCATTCATCGCTTTAATCGTTTGATTGACAAAGTGATCCCCTTGGTTGCTCATCAAGATCTTGGGACAACCAAATCTAGTAAACACATTTTTGAATAAGAACCTTACTGTCGTCACCCCTGTACAATCCTTCACTGGTGCTACCTTTTCCCATCTCATCAAATAATCTGTCATAGTGATGATGTATCTCGCACCTGCTCTTTTACCTAGTGGATTGATGGGTCCTATGAAGTCAATTTCACATTTATCAAATGGTTGAGGTACTAACAACATTTCATCTCTCTGTGATAGTTTTCCCATTCTTTGGAACACATCGCAACTCTTGGCATAGTCTACGGCATCATTGTGCACTATCGAACACCATAAGCCATCTCTCAGTATCTTCCTCGCGGTTCTGCGTCCTCCATAATATCCTCCTGTGATCCCATCATGTGCCTCGACCAATATTCTTTCCTGCTCATGTGGAAGAACATATCCTCGCAGAATTTCATCCGACCCCATCTTGTATAATTGTCCTGTAATTAGCTGGAAGTCAATAGATTTGAAAACCAGTTGCTTCTTTTGGCTCGTAGTGAACTCCTGCGGGGATTTTCCTGTCGCTAAAAATTGGACGATATATTCATAATGATAATTGACCATTTCGACTCTAAACAACTACGCATCAAGAAAACCATCGTCGATGCTACTTGGTTCTTCACTGGAATCTATTCTCGATAGATGATCAGGTCCTGCATTCAACCACCCTGGTTTTACCATAATCTCGAAATCATACTCTTGGAATTGTAACATCGATTGAAAAATATTACCCCAACATAAGCTTGTTAACCAGGTATTTCAACACTGAGTGATACATAAACATTTGGAAATGGCATCCTAACATATAATGGCAGAATTTTTGTAATGCATACACGATCGCCAATCCTTCCCTCTTTGTCGTTGTGTAGTTTCTCTATGTGGTAGATAGCTTCCGAATTGCATATGCATCCGAGTGGTCGATTGCTCCTTCCCCTAGATGGGCCAATATTAACCCCAACGCGACTAACGAAGCATCGACATGAACGTGGAACTCTTTTTTCCAGTTTGGAAATACTAATATTGGTGTTGTGACCATCTTCTTCTTTAAAGTGTTGAGGCTCCTCTAGCATTCATCGTTCCATTCGAATTTCACATCCTTCTTCAACAACTTCTCCATTGGCACAATGATCAATGTGTATCCTCTTGTGAACTACCGGTAATATCCTGTGTGACCCAATGTTTCCCTTGGTCATTTGAATGTTGTAGGTGTCAGTAAGATGACTATGACGCAATCTTGGAAGGATCGACCAACATACCCTCCTTACACACAATGTGTCCTAGTAGAATCCCAAATGGAGCATAGAATACAACTTCTTCGTATTTAATGAAATCTGATGTTGTCGACACCTTTCTAGCATCAGTCGAATATTTGCAGTATGATATTTTACCAGGCCATACACAGTCCAATCATCCATATATACTACCAAGATTTTATGAATACTTAAACGTAGCGACAAATATCCTAGAGAAAATTGTTGGCACATTCTTGAGACCAAATGGCATCACCGTATACTAAAAACATCCACATTCTGTTACAAAAGTGGTTTTGTGTCTATGCTCTTTCACGATCCTTATTTGGTGATAACCCAAAAATCCATTTGTAAACGAATAGATTTACTAACCTTTGACTACTTCTATTACTTCATTAGTAAACAATTTTGGAAATGGATCGTGAAGACTGACATCATTCAACTTCCTGAGATCGACATAGATCCTGATTTCTCTCATTTTTTTGTCTTGCACCACCATTGGAATGATCCATTCTAACTCTTCGATCGATTCGATAATACCATCATCCATCACCTGCTCTAATTCTTCTTTAACACGCTCCCTGTTCCTCAAATTAAGCATGTATGGTCACTTCTTGATCGGTTTTGTGTTAGGTTTAAGAAAAATCCTCATTTCTCTGAAGTCGCTCGAAATCCCCTTCATCTCATAGAACTTAGTCAGGAATAAGTATTGGAATTCACATAGTAGATCAGTCACTTTCTCCATCATTGAATCATCCCCGTAATCTCCAATACTAGCGAACTTTGGGTCCTCTACTGTCCCGATGTTAACCTTCTTCAGTTTCAGTGGCTTCTTGAATTTGTCTCCCGGTACTTCTGGTGATACGATATCACAACTTCCCTATGATTCTTGTATATCGATAGCTCTTGGATAATTTCCATCATTTGACTCTCCTGATACATTATAGCATGTCATCATCATCTCTGGTGTCACCTTCGACTATGGTTCCATTGGTAACTTAGCCTTTGTCACGAATGTCCTATAGTGCACTATGGATGAATGGATTATCATTCGCAAGCTAGAAGTATGACCAAAGATGAAAATCAGTTCTTCCCATGTTTTAGTTTCAATGTGCAACTCTGCAGAAACATACCACCTCCATGATATCTTGTCTAGCGTATGAACAAATGAGTGGACCCACTCTTCTTTTAGACTCAGTGCCCATGTGGGCTGGCAAGAAACTAGGTGATCACTCGGGTCATTCTTTCCATCATATTTATTTCCTTGATATATTTCATCTTCTCCAAATCGAACCTCCATCATCCATCGACATATATGTCAATATTCTATCGTTGTCTTATGCGTATCCCCCCATCTTGTCGGAGTGGCTTTCAATGCTTCATCTAGTGCTAACAATCATTGCGATTCTAAAACTTTATCTTCAAACTCCGGAATGAAGGTCTCCAAATTCGGTAGTCCCTTGTATGTGGGTAATTCAATGGATTTTGTTTATACCCACCTCAACGACTAAGTGATGAGCACACATTTCCTAATCGATACTTCATGTAGTCAGTTCTGCCAGTTTTCTAACGCATCGTCAGAGTTTGAAGATGTTGAACTATTACTCCACCATCCCAACTCCCCATCCGTAGTGGGATGGATGTAGTCTTCAGAAATATTATCGGCATTATCCCATCATCCTCTCACTTCATCTTTTACTGGTTCGACATATCTTTTTCCTTCAAGGGGATCCAATGGTACGATGACCCTCATATCATGATTCTTAAATGTCATGAACCACTTCTTGAAATTGATAACTACCAAGTTCTCGTTTTCCCAAACGATTCCCAACAATTTCAGGTATGAGCAAGTATCATCGACTATCTTGATAACGCAGAAGTCTATGTATGTCTTCAATCCTTCCACTTCAACAGGTAGAGGTACTATTCCAATGGGTGACACTCTAGCCTATTTCTCTAGTCGTAGTTGTACTAGAGACCAAACCAACTGCGATTTTCCCATCATTTTACCTGGTCTGTTTTGTTAGGATATTGATGTATGATCCTAGATCCAAGATGACAGAATCTACATCATACTCTCTTATCTGAATGTTCACCCTCATCTCTCGTCCTGTTTTATTCTTTTGCAATGATTTCACTGGATGATCTCGTCATCCTCCTTCATGTCAATACAATAAGATTTTTATTTCTTGTAATGCATATTGATCTTTTTCTAACATCAGAAAAGTTTCTAGGAAACTTTGCAATGTAGTAACCTTCCGTGATGATCTCGGTAACTTTTTCGAATTGAAGATGGGTGGCATTTCATAGACAAGTAACTTACTGGAACTCCTATTTATCATGTTTTGTGCATCGAAGAAGGTCTCTTTCTTGACATTTACATCAAATTGTATCTTATTCTGAGCTGCCAATTGGATATTTATCAGTGGTCCATCATCTCATGTCATCGCTCCTCCTCTAGTTATGAATCTGAAATTCGTTGGCTAATTCATGGGTTCAACTAATATCCTCCCTACATTTGGTCTGAGATTTTTGTTATGAGCTACGTTATGGTTCTCTAGTGGCTGCAGTGCATTCTTCGTTTACCATTTTGCAATCAACTGTGGGCACTCCTCGACACTATGGTCCACAACACTACAATAAGTACACTGAAGATGTAGGTTCAAGAAGTCTCTCTAATAATGTCGCAACACTCCAAAATTATAACAAGTAACTGGTCTGTGACCTCATCCCATAGCTCCTCGCCGATGAAAGACTCCAATACAACCTCCGCAGAATCCTCCTTGCTACTAATACAATTTCTATTTATATTGTGGTTGGTTGAATTGTGGTTTTTGTTGATTATGATGCGGTTGCATATACTATGATTGTTTTTTATTAAATTGCGGTTGAGCATACTTCAGTTGCAGTGGGTTATACTGTGATTGTGGAAGTGGTATTTTTGTTGGTCGCTGCTCCTCTCCCTTCATAAAATACGTATCCATGGTCCATTCCTGGAGCAAGTCATATGTTCTGCAGTCCTTCTCTTAATGGTCGAACGATCGGCAAACATTATAGAACAAGTTCACTGGTTTTGACACAACCTTTTGAAGGTATACACACTCCTCATATCGATGTCCTTTGTTATGACAAATCCGGCACCACAGCAAGCGAATAATCTATCTTTAGTATTTCTTTTTCACAAATAAGCATCTTAATCTACAGTTACAGTGACAATAAAAATATTCCCCTTGGTCCCTTGAAGAATTATATTTTTGCGTCACTGTAGGATTTGACTATATCGACACCAAAATCTGTAATGTAACCTTCAAAGATCATATCTACCCACACATTGACAACTCTCGAAGCTTTGTTATTTACCCTTCGCAATTGTTGAATCAATTATGGGGTCCACTAATCAGGTTGGCCCCCCTTGGAAATTCCTCGCCCGGAAAGTAAGTTGTGCCAACCACTCATATAGTACTATTGGAAATTCAATGAATAATATCTTGTGGATATCATAATATATATATCTTCCCAACCAATCTTTTGTCATTAGTATAGGGTCTTGATTTTCTCCTTCAACAAATTCTCGGGCCTTCTGATCAAACCAGTCCTAGATATTCGGTTTCGTAAGGTGCCACAACATATCCTATTCTTCTACTTCTTACTAAGGTCCATAAAATGGAACCATTTGTTTACATACACCTACGGAGCAGATTCAGTCTCACCCGAGATGTTTGAGGGAGGGTTGAAGGAACCACATTCTTGCAGATAGAAGATGACTACCACACTATCTTGTACTCTATCATAAAATCACTCAGAGATACGGGGTTTAAGCATATTCTTCATCAGATCTACGTAACATTAATCATATCTACTTATTATCAACATTCACACTCATCCTTATTCATATTTATATCGACACAAACATTATAACAACACAGTTTAAATTAACAAAGAGATCAACATGTATTAACCCAATGAACCCTGCAAGGCATCGCATCATTCATATTCAAGCATATAAATTCATAGATCACACCCTCGCACAGTTCACAACATTCACAAAAATATAGGCACAAAACAAAATTGCATCATCAACATCATCTTCATATTATTCCCAAAACACATTGCAAAAGACAAGCATTCCTTGGTCGATTAGCCTCAAACCAAAAATACACTCATCGACAGGTCGATTCACTTACAACAAAACTGATCAAATGATCTACAAAACATATCCTCCATGTTCTGATATCAGATCCGTGATAATTCTATTTAAAATTCTAATTCTATTTATAGGCTTGCTAAGCCATTACAAAAATGGTCCACATAACCGATCTCCTAACTAACTTGACTGAAATGACCAAAATTGTCGATATCCTCTTTCATTGTTTTTGAATTTTCCTTCACTTGTGAGTACAATGATTTCCTTTTCCTTTCTTGATGTCCATACTTCGTTCCTTCGAACCCCTTTCCAATAGGCCCCCAATAAAAAATTGTGGATTGCCCTCGAGCTACCTCAGCTGGACACAGATGGTGCATTCAACTTGTCCTTGAAATTATCATGTTCTGTGCGTACTTGTTCAACAACTTCCTTGATATTTACACTGAGTGTTACGCACTCCTCCACCTCTTATTCTGTCGGGTGTTCGTTAGATACCTGCTCCACTTTAGCTTGCTCTTCCTTGTTGTTTGCAAGTCCTTCCATAGATATGAGCGCTAGCTTCCTTGCGGTCTCTTGGAATTCATCCAGCTGGGAAGTCCTCCATTGGTGTCATTCCTATGCCTTGTTGACGAGTTACTGTAGCACTTTCAAATCAAATTCCTTTGTCACCTGCATAATCCTGAGTGATCCCCTCAGCGCTGTCAGTTGTGCTTCCGCCTCGCTAAGCTACGTACCCAATTGTTGTAGCTGTTTGTCTTGGACCACGCTCATCCAATATTGTGTTGTTTCCTTTGTGATTGATTGGGAAGATTTCTACAGCTCTTCTATATGTGTTGTTGCATCTTCTATTATGCTTCTTCACTCTACTAGTTTCTTGAGCGGTGTAATTGGTACCGCTCTAACCTGTAATTCCTTATTCTCCTTTCTTAGCTCTATTGTGATGTTCCCTAGTCGCAAAACTTTTTCCTCGACAAACATCTCCGGAGTCATCTTCGTTATTTCTTCGCATGCCAGCTTGACTAATTTCTCTAGTCATTGTATTTCATCAAATTCCTTCATCCTTTCTTATATCATGGCCTCTTTTTCTTCCTTTTTATTTGTTGCAGCGATATTTTCCTCCTACCTCAACTGGACCAGTTGATCATGCATGGTTTCCTCCCGATCAATAATCTCCTGACTTTCTTCATGCTAGATCTGTTTCAATGTATGCATCAAAATTTTGTTGTGGTCCACACCAATCGAGTCATATCTTCTCAATGGCACATCTGTATCCTCGTCCCCAGTTGTAATTACCCACAACAGTATCTGTACTAGCCGTATTTTCTTCCCAATCTCCACCTCGACTGCTCTTTTCATCACGTCATCCTATGTTACCTTCGCCTCCAATAATTCGTTGGTCAATGTTTCCAACAAGTTGGTAACTTAATGGAAATACCCCCTAGTGTGTTGTATTATCTTTGCTTGAGTCTCACTTGTCATCATAATGACTGCAATTAGTACCTTATGCATATGTTTCTCATAAATCCCTATGGTATTGCTCAGTTCCCCTTGCTCAAAGCGATGCTTCATTCTTGCTTCTTCCTCGTGCTTCTCCAACTCCGAGTCTGTTGGAGTTGTGGATGAAGCTTCATCCTACGAATATTGTTCTTCTTTAGATTCATTCAGCACTTATGGTTCTTTCAGTACATCCATCGGTGGTCTAGCTCTTGGATCCGACATGTCCTCATCATTCACTGCAAGTCGCCACTCCTCTTTCCAATCTGTTATGATAGAATCCAATTCTTCATCACTGAAATTATACTGGGTCATAAGCCACTTATTTCCTAGGTCTCGTTGTGCCTGGATGTGTATCGCATGCAATCCCATGACCAATATTTCTATCTTTTTGTATTTCTTCATGGTTGCATCTGTGAGTCGCGGTACCTTCGTTGCTTCATCCCTTAAGACATCAAAGTACAGGTAGAACTGCACATTGTTGTCGATATACCATTGTTTATCTTCGAGCACCCATAAGTTCTTATATATTGTGCTTTGACATACATTGACCGTGTCAACTTCCATCCCTTAGTAATGACTTGCCTCCATCCTTCCAACTAGTACGATGAGTATAAGCAACCAAGAGTAGGTGAATGGATTCCCTAGCTCTTGCGCCAATACAACATCTTCCATCAACTCGTTTAAGAAGAATAATGACCAAATCATCTGTACGCCTGCTGCGCACTGCTCTGCTAATTCAATCACCCTTGATGTACACTGACTTGGGTGATTATTCCTTACCATATTCACCCCCAACAATATTTCTCCGACACGAATGACTTTGTCGTTAATAATTTCGATCACGTATTCTCGTTTGTCTCTCACCACATTGTATTTCTTTCATAGTCTTGCTACCAATTTCTTGGCATTCTACTTACCACGGTAATATTGGGACGGATCAAATCCTTCCTTGGGGAGACCAATGATGGGAGAAATCAAATCAATAGTGATGGGGACCTTTTCCCAAAACATAGGTACCCACCATGAAAACTGAAACGTCCCCGACCCTCCGACTGGTGAAGAGGATGCTACTAACACGAAACAAATGGGCAAACAACCCCATGAACATGAACAGGGATAAATGCTGATATTAAAAATATTAGCATAATACATACTAAGATGCATATAACATACAAAGATACATAGTTACTCAACATTCAGCGGAAGCAAACATATACATAAACCAGCATTCAACATGTTCATCATTTCTCATGAAACAGTAGATATAATTGCAGAGATGAAATATTCAGGAGTACTTATCTTTTAATGAAGAACTATCCCCATAACCAGCTACGTCACTGCAACGTTCCACCCAACCATAGGCCAGCCTACTCATCAATATCTCAGCAACACTGCCACCCCTGAGTTGGGCATGATTCCTCAAGAAATAAGGGTCAATGTAGGCTTACACATAGCCAAGGTTACACAAAACACAGCCAAGCCAACCACTACAGTCTGAAGGCCAACCACTGCATGCTACAGCAAAGAAATGCCACGCTCAACAGTCTGAAGACCAACCACTGCATACCGCAGCAAAGCAATCCATTCACAGCTCTGTGAAGAAGGAAAAAAAATAACCATTGACAATCCCAAACAAAAGGTGAAACACAGTTCAGGTCCACAAGACCACTCAGGGTTTTTCTTGGCCCTAGCGTGGCCAAACAACTCAATAGCAACCCAAAACCAGGGTACATCAACAACCCAAACTCATAGTGAAAACTATGGCAACCTTACTCAATCTCAAAACATGGGAGAAGTCTGATTCTCAATCTTAGGCAAAAGAGGGACATAAACGTAGACCCTAGTCTGATGAGAGAAACGACAAGAACCTTACACAGTTTGCAGTTGGGGCAGAATTATAAATCCCAGCATAGACATGGGAGGACTCAACCAACGGATGTGGAAGTCAATGACTGTCCAACACCTAAAATCCCACAGCACACAGCTCCTCAATGCAAACACTGGAGAAAGTTACACAGATAGAAATGGGGAGAGAAAAAACTCTCAACCTGTGCGCAAGGGAAAAAGACACGGTCCAAAAATGGAAGAAGGAAACACACACACAGTCCGAAATGGAAGAAGGAAATCAGACTCTCAACAGCATCCAAAAATCATGGGAAAAACGACAGCAACCCAAATCGTGGGTTAAACCAACAGCAAGCCCAAATCGTAGATGAAAACCATGACTATTTCACATACACAGCAGAAACCATGCCCTTGAGGTCACTCACCTAGCTCGCTGCATGCACAAAACCAAAGGAGAACCTGCGACCGGTGCATGAGGAAGATGATGGAAAAACTGTGTGTGAGGAAAAATAGAACATCTCTCTGTGTGAGGATCTGAATTTCCCTAGATCATAATCAGGAAGGTGAATACCAGGCCAACTGCCTACGTGAGGTCAACCTGCTGGTGGAGTATGCGCGTGGGCAAGGACTGACAGTCCTGCCACACTCCACTCCTAGCCATAACTACCTCAACTACCCAACAAACTTTAAAGAGGGAGTTGGATGAGACAAGGAAATATGGGAAAATAAACCATGGTGGTGACACATGGATTTCCTCCCCATAGTCCAAGGTTTGACATCCCCCACCCTTATCCTTTGGAATCATGCCCTTTTCATTTTAACGTTGCATCATCGTAGCTGGCTGTAGGTTTATTTTAATTGATGTGTGTATTTACATGATGCCAAACTATAATGTGCCGGATAGCATGATATACCATCAGCAACTATCCCTATTGCCGAAACATACACAACCAAATCGATGGTGGGGCTTTTGCCGTTAGCTCCTCACCACGATTAATTACATTATATACATCATGCAAACAGGGTCAAAACCGGGGTGTTACAAAAACACGCCAACAAATTATTCACACATGTGTTGACTTATGATGACCTTTCGAAGTGTGGCATATGGATGATGGATAGAAGCCCAGCTCTCTGCGGTCCCAATGCCCATTTTCCCAGTTCTCTTTGATTGTGCCCTTATTTTCATGGGACCTTTGATCATATGTCTCATTTGTACATTTTCCATACACTAGAATATCATGGTCGTTATACGGAAGCTTTTGCAGCTTCGGCACAATGTTCATCATCACATGGAGTCCTTGGGGTATTGTATACATCATAATGGTGCACTTCTGGTTCTTACTTATTCGTACTACTAGTGCCCCTTTATTTCTTGGTGGTACATACCCTGGGATGTTATCTATTGATGCTCCTTGAGGCTTACCCCTCGTTGTTGTATCTTCTTTCATCGACGAGTCAGCTTTTGCCACAGTTTCCCCTTCCCTTGTCATACTATGAGTGATTTTCTTCCTGCATTCTGGAGCATTCGACCAAATCGTAGAATTTTTCTTCCTAAACGATCGCTCTGGTACAGTCGCAATATTCGACTACTCTTCTACAATTGGTGTGTTTTCTCTTGGAAATTCTTGTGTGTTGGTGCTTCAAATAATATGTGCCATGACTACTATTTCTCTTCTCTCTTACTCTCTGCTCTGCTCTTCTTCCTCTCTTTTCCCTTACTCTTCGCTCTGGTGTTCTATTTATCGATCCACACAATGAGTTGAATCATGCCCCTTGCCCCATTTTTGTAACTTCTGATCTCTCAACGTGAAATATTTGGACCATCGTTTCCAAATCTTGCATTAATTGACCAAATCCTACGTCAATTCTATAAATATAACGACCACTTTTGTCATTAATTGCATGTCTTCTCCACTTGTGTCATTACCCACCTAGTTTAATTGCTTCATTTATTTCCTGATTTGAGCCTTTTGTTCCTTTCCCTATATCGTCGAGCTTCAAACCTTGTTGTGTTTCAACTTTTCTTGTTCCTCTGCCCTCTGTCGATAGGTTTCCCTTTTGAATTTTTCATATTTTTTCTCTTTTTTTTCTTCGTCGTGGATATCATCATTGGTGTCATGCCTGGTTGTACCGATAGGGTTTTAGCCGACTTCCATTCACTAACTTTGGTAACCATACTTCGTCTAATTGTTACAATTGTACCACACCACCTTCGTTGATGAACTATATGGTGTAGGGACCTAACCATTACATCTACAACTTACCTGAGTGCTTCGTGAACTTGTTGTCAAAAAGGAGAACCATGTCTCTGTGTTAGAAGTGCTTCATTTTTACATGGTGATCATGCCAATCCTTCTGGTGATGCTTCTCCACTTGCTGGTGAAAACCTACAATGAAATGATCTTCTTGAATGTGTAATAGTTGCGCCAATCTCTCCTTAACCTCCCCTTCATCGTTCAAACATGTTCCTCCCATTATGCACAGGATAGGAACAATGTATTCCATTGGAATTACCACTTATTTCCCATAAACCAACTTGAATTTCGTTTGTCCTGTCAATCTCTTACATGTTGTCTAGTAAGCCTATAATATTGCAGGGATTCTCAAATCCCAGTCATTGCAGTTTGTATTACATATCTTCGTTAGCGCATTCTCTAATACCTTGTTATGATGCCTCAACTATTCCATTCTCTTGTGGATGATATGGCTTACTTTTTTGTGCTGGATCTGAAACTCCTCAGTCATCGCTCTAATTGTTTGATTGACAAAGTGATCCCCTTGGCCACTCATCAAGAGCTTGGGACAACCAAATCTAGTAACCACATTGTCGAATAAGAACCTTGTTTCCATTGCCACTATACAATCCTTCACTGGCGTTGCCTTTTCCCATCTCATCAGATAGTCTGTAGTAGTGATGATGTATCTCGCACATGTTATTTTATGTGGTGGATTGATGGGTCCTATGAAGTCCACTGACCATATATCAAATGGTTGTAGCATTACCTAAGGTACCAACAACATTTCATCTCTCTGCAATGGCTTTCTCATTATTTAGGACACATCGCAACTCTTGGCGTAGTCTGTGACATTGATGTGCACTGCTGGCCACCATAATCCAACTCTTAGTATCTTCTTGGAGGTTGCGCATCCTCCATAATTTCCTCATGTGATCCCATCATGTGACTCAACCAGTATTCTTTCCAGCTCATGTGGAAGAATATATCCTCATAGAATTTCAACCAGCCTCGTCTTGTATAACTATCCTACAATTAGCTAGAAGTCAGCAGCTTTGACAACCAGTTGCCTCTTTTGGCATGTAGTGAACTCCTATGGGGCTTTTCCTCTCGCTAAAAATTAGATGATATGTTCATAATCATCATCGACCATTTAGACTCTAAACAATTACGCATCAGGATAACCATCCTCTATATTGCTTGGTTCTTGGCTTGACTCTATCTTTGATAGATGATCAGGTCTTGCATTCAACCACCCTAGTTTTACAATAACCTTGAAATCAAAATCTTGGAATAGAAACAACCATCGAAATATCTTCCCCTGAAACACAAGCTTGTTAACTAGGTATTTCAACATTGAGTGATCCGTAAACATTTGGAAACGGCCTCCTAATAGATAGTCGCGTAATTTTTTTAATGCATACACCATCGCTAATACTTCCCTCTCTTTCCTTGTGTAGTTTCTCTCTTTGGTAGATAGCTTCTGACTTGCAAATGTAATCGGGTGGTCAATTGCTCCTTCCCATGGTTGGGCCAATATCACCCCCAATGCGACTGATGAAGCATTGACATGAACATGGAACTCGTTCGTCCAGTCTAGAAAGAATAATATTGATGTTGCGACCATGTTGTTGGTTGTGGAGCCTGATCTTCAAGATCCATAGATATTATTCAGCTGTGTTTGTACCCCAGGTTTACTGTACACTCATTCCCCAACTTTGGTTTACAGTTTGAAGAAGAGTTTGTATGGCCTGAAGCAAGCTCCAAGGCAGTCACATTTAAAATTTGATAAGTTTATGACAGAACAAGGTTATGATAGATGTCATTCTGACCACTATGTTTATTTTAAGAGGATAGATAATGGAATATATATTATCTTGTTATTGTATGTGGATGACATGCTTGTTTTAGGGTCTAACATGCAACATATAAATGTGCTCAACATAAAACTAGATAAATCATTTGCGATGAAGGATTTGGGTGCTTCAAAGAAAATCCTTAGTATGAGAATAACAAGAGACAGGAAAAATCACAAATTGACGTTGTCTCAAGGTGATTACACAGAAAAGGTGTTGTAAAGGTTTAGAATGAAGAATGAAAAACCAGTTAGTACACCTTTAACCATCCATTTCAAACTAAGTGAGGAGATGTGTTGAGAGACACAGGAAGAGATAGATTACATGTCCAGGATTCCCTATTCATCAGCAGTTGGAAGCTTGATGTATGCCATGGTGTGCACAAGACTATATATTGCACATGCATTGTGAGTTGTGAGCAGGTATATGAATAATCCAGATAACGAGAATGGGAAATTAATACAATGGATTCCCAGGTATTTGAGAGGTACCACTTCTCATGCAGTATGTTTTGGAGGTTCAGACATTGTTCTATATGGATATGTTGATGCAGATATGGCTGGTGATAAAGAGAGTAGGAGGAGCACCATAGGGTATGTGTTTACTGTGGGTGGAACAATAGTAAGTTGGATTTCAAAACTACAATAGGTTGTTGCACTTTCAACAAAAGAAGTAGAGTATGTTGCTATAGAGGCTAGTAAGGAGATGATTTGGTTATAGAGGTTCATGGAGGAATTGAGTAAGAAGCAGGAGAATAGTAGGTTGTACAGTGACATCTAGAGTTCCATTCATATTGAAAAGAACTCATCCTTTCACTTGAAGACAAAACATATACATCTCAAGTACCATTTCATAATATCTATTCTAGATGAAGAACTGTTAAAATTAGAAAAGATACATACTAGCAAGAATCTTGCAGACATGTTGACGAAGCGAGTAACCAGAGAGAAACTGAGTTCCTGCTTGGATTTTGTTGGCCTTCAAGAATGAAGGTGGAAATAATACATTTTCCAAGTCCAAGGTCCAAAGCATACTCTAGCAAGTGCAACAATAATGGAGTTGTTGTGATCAATATCCATGTGGGAGATTGTTGCTTGTGGATCCTGATCTTCGAGATCCAAAGATATTATTCAGCTGTGTTTGTACCCCAGGTTTACTCCATACTCGTTCCCCAACTTTGGGATGATTTTTTGGCTGACATTTTTTCGGGCCAATGACATTGGGTTAACTGTAGTATTTTCCCATGGTATTTCCCCTATAAAATAAAATTATTGTAATAGGGTTGTGTAGGGTATTGTATTGTATTGCATTGTATTGTAAACAATCTCTCACATTGTATTGTAAACAATCTCTGTGATTGTGTGAGAGAGACTCTAAGAGTGTGAAGAGGAAGTGCATCAGTGTACATTGGTGTTGCCGCAGGTTGTATCCCTTCATCTTTCTGGACGGTAATAAAAGGAATGGCAATTTCTGTATGTATGTATCCCATCTCTTGGGTGAACCATGTTATATCTGTGTGTCTCTGTAATGTGTTTTTACTTCTTGTTTAATGATTTAACTGTATATTTTTTATTTCTCTGCGGTTCTGTTTGTAACAATTGGTATCAAAGCCAAAAGGTCTATTTGGCTGGTAAACTCGCAAGAAAAAAGGGTTCCTGGTTTGAGTGGGAGCAATGGCAAAAGAAGGAAAGTTTAGGGTCGAGAAATTTAATGGCCAAAACTACTAGTTATGGAAGATGCAAATGAACGACTATCTATACCAGAAGGATCTATACCTACCGTTGGGCGGAAAAGAAAAATAGTCGGCGATTATGAAGGATGAAGAATGGGAGGTTCTTGACAGAAAGGCACTGGGAACAATACGGTTGTTCCTGGATTCATCGATGGCTTTCAATATTTCAAAAGAAAAAACAACAGGGATAATTTTAGGGGCGAATTTTATCCCAGTGGGCTATTTTTCCATGTTTTTCTCCCAAAAAACATTCGCCATTTTGCATTTTTTGAAGCCCTGTTTCACCCAATTTTGATGGGGTAAATTTTTTTCACCCCAAAAATCGCCAAATTATTATATAAACGATATAAAATCCTTGGAAATTAAAATATATTTTGAACCAATCATTTTATAGTTGGCATTTTAAGAATTGGTAATATTCGCCAACATTTATACACTTTTAAATAAGTATGTTTCCTTAAAATCATCCCTGAAAAACAACAGAGGGCGTGATGAGCGCATTGGGTAAGCTCTATGAAAAACCCTTGGCTTCCACGAAGGTATTTTTAATGAAGCATTTATTTAATATGAAGATGTCAGAAGGTGGATTTGTTGCTGACCATTTAAATGAGTTTAATACACTTACCAGTCAGTTAAGTTCTGTAAAAGTGAACTTTGATGATGAGGTTAGGGATGTTCTAATCTTATGCCCATTTCCAGAAAGCTAGAATAGCTTGGTCATGGCTGTAATTAACTCTGTCCCTAGTTCAAACACAAGCTTAATTTTGATGATGTTGTTGGTGTTATTCTTAGCGAGGAAATGCAAAGAAAAAGCACAGGTGAGACATCAGGTAATGTGTTGACCATGGAGAGCAGAGGGAGACAAAATGAGAGAGGAAGGAGCCCAGGAAATCGCAACAAGTCTAAAAGGGAAGATCCAAGTCCCGATTCAGAAAAATAGAGTGTTGGAACTGTGGTAAGAAAGGACATCTAAAGAAAGGTTGCAGAGCACCAACGAATAAAGGTGAGAGGAAAAAAGAGACTACTCAGGAAGCGAATGTAGTAAGTGATGTGTTACAAGATGCTTTGATTCTTGCATTAGATAATACTAGCGATTACTAGGTAGTAGATTCAAGGGCTTCATGTCATGCTACACCCCATAGGAAATTCTTTCATGATTATGTTCAAGGTGATTTTGGACATGTTTTATTGAGGGATGATGAACCATGTAAAATTGTTGGAAAGGGTAAGGTACGGATTAAGTTAAATAATGGAAGTGAATTACTGCTAAAATATGTAAGGCACATTCCTGCTATGAAAAGAAATATAATCTCAACGGGGCAGTTGGGAGATAGCGGTTGTTTGTCTATGTTTGGAGAAACATGGTGGAATATCACTAAAGGATCACTGGTAATAGCAAAAGGATCTAGGGTAGGTAAATTATATTTATGTCCTCATAATATTGATTATTCTATCTCTGTAGCTTCCACAGAAACAGGTGCGGCATTGTGGCATCATAGGCTTGGACACATGAGTGAGAAGGGTATGCAGATTATCCACTCAAGGAAACTGCTTGTAGATCTGAAGCAGGTAATTTTTGAATTTTGTGAGAAATGTGTTTATGGAAAATAGAAGAGAATTAGATTTCTTAGGGTTGAGAAACAAAAGAAGAGTGAAAAGTTAGAGCTTGTCCATATAGATGTATGGGGACCAACACAGGTACAATCTCTTGGTTGCTCTCGTTATTATGTTACTTTTATTGATGATGCAACTAGAAAAACTTGGGTTTATTGCATTAGACAAAAAACTGATGTGTTTGATACTTTTAAGAAGTGGAAAGAATTGGCTGAGAATGAGACTGGAAAATGGTTGAAATGTCTAAGATCTGATATTGGAGTTGAATACTATAGCAAGGAGTTTGACAGTTACTATTCCACACAATGGGATTCGCAGAGAGAAGATAGTCCCTAGAACACCACAAGAAAATGGTGTGTCAGAAAGGATGAATAGAACGATCATGGAGCGTGCAAGGTGTATGAGATTGAATGCAAGGTTTCCCTTACAGTTTTGGGTTGATGTTGTAAACATTGTTGTTTATTTAATAAATAGAGGGCCTTCAAACACTTTGGATGGTGAGATTCTAAAGGAGGAATGGATAGGTAAACATGTAAAATACTCATTTCTGAGAAATTTTCATTTGTGAAGCATTTGTCCATATTTATAAAGATGATAGAGCAAAGCTTGAAGCTAAATACAAGAAATGTACCTTTATTGGATACAGGGTTGATGATTTTGGTTATCGCTTATGGGATTTTGAAAATCAAAAAATCATTAGGAGTAGAGATGTAGTATTTAATGAAAAGGAAAGGTTATGTACAAAGATCAGTTGCAGGGATAGAATGTGGAAAAGGAAAACACAAAGTACATAGTGCTTGATGAAATCAAAGAAAATGAAGTTCCAAAGGCACCATAAAATCAAGAACAACAGTCGGTACCTGAAACTTCTGCAACTGTAAGAAAATATACCAGGTTAAGTAGAACACTTGAACGATTCCCTCCTTCACTGTATTATTTATTGATGACTAATTTTGGTGAACCAGAATGTTATGAAGAGGCAATGCAGGTAGAAACTAGAAAGAAGTGGGAGAAAGGCATGAATGAGGAGAAGGACTCATTGGTCAGAAAGCAGACTTGGGATTTGGTCCAGTTTCCTGCAGAAAAAAAAGGGCATTGCAGAATACACGGGCTTACAGGTTGAAGGAAGAATATGGAGGCAAGAAGCACTACAAGGATAGACTTATTGTAAAGGGGTTTGCACAAAATAAAGGCATATACTTTGATGAAATATTTTCTCCTATTCTTAAAATGACTTCAATTAGAACTATTTTAATTCTAGTGGTGGTAGAATATTTGCATCTTGAACAATTAGATGTAAAAACAACCTTTCTCCATGGGGATTTGGAGGAAGAGATTTATATGCAGCAACCACAAGGGTATGAGGTCAAAGGGAAGGAGAATTTGGTTTGTAGGTTGAAGAAGAGTTTGTATGGCTTGAAGCAAGCTCCAAGGCAATGGTATTTAAAATTTGATAAGTTTATGATAGAACAAGGTTATGATAGATGTCATTCTGACCACTGTGTTTATTTCAAGAGGCTAGATAACATAAGATATATTGTCTTGTTATTGTATTTGGACGACATGCTTGTTGTAGGGTCTAACATGCAGGATATAAATGTGCTCAAAATAAAACTAGCTAAATCATTTGCGATGAAAGATTTGGGTGCTGCAAAGCAAATCCTTGGTATGAGAATAACAAGAGACATGAAAAATTGCAAATTGACGTTGTCTCAAGGTGAGTACATAAAAAAGCTATTGCAGAGGTTTAGAATGCAGAATGCAAAAAACGTTAGTACACCTTTAGCCATCCATTTGAAACTAAGTAAGGAGATGTGTAGAGAGACACAATAAGAGATAGATTACATGTCTAGGATTCCCTATTCATCAACGGTTGGAAGCTTGTTGTATGCCATGGTGTGCACCAGACCAGATATTACACATGCACTGGGAGTTGTGAGAAGGTATACCAATAATCGAGGTAAAGAGATTGGAAAGCAGTACAGCGGATTCTCAGGTATTTGAGAGGTACCACTTCTCATGCATTATGTTTTGGAGGTTCAGACATTGTTCTATAGGGATATGTTGATGCAGATATGGCTGGTGATAAAGACAACATGAGGAGCGCCACAGGGTATGTGTGAACAATAGTAAGTTGGATTTCAAGACTACAACAAGTTGTTGCACTTTCAACAACAAAAGTAGAGTATGTTGCTGCTACAGAGGTTAGTAAGGAGATGATTTGGTTGCAGAGGTTCATGGAGGAATTGGGTAAGAAGAAGGAGAATAACAAGATGTACAGTGACATCCAGAGTGCCATTCATCTTGCAAAGAAATCATCCTTTCATTCGAAGACTAAACATATACATCTCAAGTACCATTTCATAAGATCTGTTCTAGATGAAGAACTGTTAAAACTGGAAAATATACATACTAGCAAGAATCCTGCAAACATGTTGACGAAGGGAGTAACTAGAGAGAAACTAAGTTCCTAGTCGGTTTCTATTGGCCTTTAAGCATGGAGGTGGAAATAAGAAATTTTCCAAGTCCAAGGTCCAGATCATAGTCCTGCAAGTGCAGCAGCGGTGGAGTTGTTATGATCAGTCTCCAAGTGGGATATTGTTGGTTGTGGAGCTTGATCTTCAAGATCTAGAGATATTATTCAGTTATGTTTGTACCCAAGTTTATTGTACACTCGTTACCCAAATTTGGGATGTTTGTTGGCTAACAGTTTTGTGAACCCATGGTATTGGGTTAACCGTAGTATTTTACCATGTTATTTCCCCTATAAAAGAAAAGCATTGTAGTATGGCTGTGTAGGGTATGGTATTGTAAAAAAACTCTGTGATTGTGTCAAAGAGACCATGAGAGTGTGAAGAGAAGTGTTGTGGTGTTGATGTAGGTTGTATCCGTTCATCTTTCTTGATAGTAATAAAAGGACTGGCAATTCCTATGTGGACGTAGCCCATCTCCTTGGTGAACCACGATATATATGTGTCTCTCTGTAATGTGTTAAATGTGTTTTTGCATATTGTTTAATGATTTAAATGTATATTTGTTATTTCTATGCGATCCTATTTCTAACACATGCTCTGATTTAAAGTGTTGAGGCTCCTCTAGCACTCGTCGTTCCATTTGAAGTTCACATCCTTCTTCAACAACTTCTCCATTGGCGCAATGATCACTGCGTATCCTCTTATGAAGTTTTGATAATATCCTGTGGGACCCAGTGTATCCCTCAGCCATTTTACTATCGTAGGTGTCACTAAGTCAACTATTACCACAATCTTGGTAGGATCGACCAACATACCCTCCTTACACACAATGTTTCCTAGTAGAATCCCAAATGGAGCACAGAATACACACTTCTTCATATTTAATGAAATATGATGTTGTCGAAACCTTTCCAGCATCAGTCGAAGATTCGCAGTATGATATTTTACCAAGCCATAGACATTCTAATCATCCATATATACTTCCATGAATTTATGAATATAGTCCTTAAATACAGCGACAACTATCCTACAGAAAATTTCTGGTACGTTCTTGAGACCAAATGGCATCACCGTATAATGAAAACATCCCCATTCTGTTACAAAAGTGGTTTTGTGTCTATCCTCTTTCGCGATCCTTATTTGGTGATATCCTAAAAATCCATTTGTAAACGAATAGATTTTCTGAACTTTGATTCCTTCTAGTACTTTATTAGTAAAAGTTGTTGCAAATGGGTCATGAAGACTTGCATCATTCAACTTCCTGAGATCAACACAGATCCTGATTTCTCCCATATTTTTGTCCTGCACCACCATTGTACTAATCCATTTTGACTCTTCAACTGGTTCGATAATGCAAGAATCCATCATCCGCTCTAATTCTACTTTGACATTCTCCTTGTACCTTGGATTTAGCCTGTATGGTCGTTTCTTGATCAGTTTTGTGTCAGGTTTAAGTAGAATCCTCATTTCACCCAAGTTGCCAAAAATCCCCTTCATCTCATAAAACTTAGTCGGGAATAAGTCCTGAAATTCATGTTGCAGATCGGTGACTTTCCCCATCATCGAATCGTCCCAGTAATCTCCAATACTAGCAAACTTTGGGTCCTCTATTGTACTGATGTTAACCTTCTTTAGTTTTAGTAGCTACTTGAATTTGTCGCTTGGTACTTCTAGTGCTATAATATTATGACTTCCCTCTGATCCTGGTATATAGACAACTCTTGTACCATCTCCATCATCCTTATCTCTTGATACATTATAGCATGTCATCATCATATCTAGTGTCACCTTCGACTGTGGTTCCATTGGTAACTCAGCCAGAACAATCTTCAACACTTTGTCATGAAGGTCCTGTAGTGCACTATGGATGAACAAATTATCATTCTCAAAGCTAAAGGTATGACTAAATCTGACAGTCAGTTCTTCCCATGTTGTAGTTTCCATGCGCAACTCTATTGAAACATACCACCTCCATGGTATCTCGTCTAGCATATGAACAAATGCCTACACCCACTCTTCTTTCAGGCTCAGTGCCCATGTGGTATGGCATGCAACTAGGTGATCGTTGGGGTCATTCTTTCCATCATATTTCTTTCCTTTATAAATTTATTCTTCACCAAATCGAACCTCCATCAATCGTTGACATATCTACCAATATGCTATCGTTTTCTTATGCGTATCCCACCATCTTGTTGGAGCGACTTTTAATGCTTCATCTAGTGCTAACAATCATTGCGATTCTCAAAATTTATCTTCAAACTCCGGAGTGAAGGTAATGAAATTTGGTAGTCCCTCGTATGTCGGTAAGTCGATGACTTCTATTGCTACCCACCTCAGTGGCTTAGTGATTTGCGCACATTTACCGATTGATATTCGTGTAGTCGGTTCTGCCAGTTTTCTAACGCATCGCTAGAGTTTGAAGACGTTGAACTAGTACTCCGCCATGTCAAATATCCATCCGTAGTGGTATTGATGTAGTCTTCATAAAAATTATAGGAACTATCCCATCCTCTTGTTTTTTCATCTTTTACTGGTTCGACATATATTTGTCCTTTGAGGGGATCCAATGGGCGATGACCCTCATATCATGATTCTCAAATGTCATGACCCGCTTCTTGAAATTGATAACTTCCAAGTTCTTGTTTTCCTAACCGATTCCCAACAATGTCAAGTATGAGTAACTCTTGTCGACTATCCCGTTGACGTCAAAGTCTGTGTATGTCTTCAATCCTCCCACTTCAAAAGGTATATGAGGTAAAATTCCAATGGGAAACACTCTAGCTTGTTCCTCTAGTCGTAGTTGTACCAGAGACCAAACCAACTATGGTTTTCCCATCGTTTCCCATGTCTTATTTTTTAGGATATTAATGTCTGATCCTAGATGCAAGATGAAATAATCTACATCATACTCTCTGATCTAAACGTTCATCATCATATCTCATCCCATTTTCTTCTTTTGCAACGAATTCACTAGATGATCTCGTCGTTCTCCTTCTTGTCGATACAAAAAGTTTGTTATTTCTTCTAATGCATTTGGATCTTTTGCTAAGATCAGAAAAATTTCTAGGAAACTTTTCAATGTACTAACCTTCCATGATTATCCCAAAAATTTTGTCGAATCGAAGACAGGTGGCATTTCATAGACAGGTAACTTACAATAAATCCTATTTATCATGTTCTGTGCATTGAAGTAGGTATTTGTCTTAGCAGTTACATCAAATTATATCTTCTTCCGATCGGATATTTATCAGTGGTCCATTAGCTCTTGTCATCGCTCCTCCTCTAGTTATGACTCTGACATTCGCTAGCTGAGTCATGGGTTTAGCTGATATCTTCCCTACATTTGGTCCCAGATTTTGGTTATGAGCTACGTTTTGGTTTTGTGGTTGCTGCGGCGCATTCTTTGCTTGCCATTTTTCGATAAACTATGGTCACTCCTTGACAGTATGGTCTGTGACACTGCAATAAGTACACTATCTGATAATGTCCCAACACTCCACAATTATAACAAGTAACTGGTTCGTAACCTCGTCCCATAGCTCCTTCGTGACCAAATCCTCCATTATGACCTCCACAGAATCATCCTCAGAATCATCCTTGTTACTAATACCGTTGTTAGTTATATTATGGTCGATTAAACTATTGTTGCATTTGGTCAAACTACGGTTGCTACTGATTATGTTGTGGTTGCACATACTGCGGTTTTTGTTGATTAAACTGCAGCTAAGCATACTGCAGTTGCAACGAGTTATACTGTGGTTGTGGCAGTGGTATTTCTACTGGCCATTTCTCCTCTCCATTCATAAAATACGTATCCATGGCCTATTTCTGAAGCAATTCTTATGCTCTGCAGTCCTTCTCTTCATGGCCGACCGATCAACAAAAATTACATAACAGGTTCACCGGATTCGACACAAACTTTTGAAGGTATATGCACTCCTCAAACCGAAGTACTTGGGTCTAAAAAATTTGACACCACGGTATTCGCCCTTCATAAGGAATTACCAACCCCAAAATGTATCCTAAATAAGAAAAAGGTAGAGAGAGAAAAGAAAAAATGAGAGAGAAAAAGAGAATCTTATGGTATTCTTATGATAAATTTTGATACCAAAGTTGGATTGGGGCTCTCTTTCTACCATTGGAAAGGTCTCGTCGAGGGATACAAATTTTGTGTTTTAAGATTTGGGATATTCCTCACGGTTTGGTCAGGGTGTTCATTTTTGAAATTTTGGGCATGAGCAATCTCGAAAAGCATCTTGAAAAGATGTTTTTCGAGATTCCTCATGCCCATATTTATAAAAATGCATGCCCTGACCAAACTGTGAGGAATATTCCAATGGTCTCAAGAGATCCCCAATCTGGATTCGAGATCAAAAGGTATCACACAAATACCGTAAGATTCTCCTTTTGTGTCTCAATTTTGCTTTTCTCTCTCTACCTTTTTCTTATTTAGGATACATTGTAGAATATGGTAGAATGTTATGTTGACTTAGAGGATTTGGGGATCCAGCTTGCAAATGTTCAATGAAGTTCGGACATTGATCCTTTTAATTTTCCTTTAGACCGACATCGAGAGAACCATATTTCTTTGCGGACTTCTTTTCCCTTCTTAATATATTGCAACTGAATAGTGAGTTTTTCCAATTGTGACTAGATCTGGCTCATGCCAATCCCCATTTCTTTAACCGGTGACGCCTCCAGCTTCATCGTGATTTCTAGAAATTTTTCCTACGATACAATCTTATGTTGCTTCAGTAGCATATGGATGTGTGGCACCAAAGCTGCGATAAACCATTCATTATAGCCCATTCTAAAACTCACCTTAGCCATCAGTGTCTTGAATCTTTAATCAAAGTCCCATAGTGATTCATTACAGTATTGTTTTATATCCTTCAGTTCAGTAATATACTGCGATTCAAATTTCAGCTTTTTAAACTCTTCGATCAGTCTCGTCCTGCTCTGTGATAACATTTTCTAGGGATGTCTTGTCGGTACTTGTACAAAATTCATGTACCATTATAACGCTCATCCTCAAAAGGTCATCACTAGTTGTCCCTTACTGATTTCTTTGTCTTGCACTTGCTTTACCGTCCATACTGCTTCACATAAAAACAAATAGTGTTCAGGATCTTCAGTCCCATTACCTTGGAACAGGGGTAGTATCACGTCATCACCAGCCATTCTGGCTCTTCCCATAGTACTTATTTATCCGCTAGTATTATTGTTGTGCTGACACACAGGAAAACCCTGCGATGACCTTGTGTTTCATCTTCCTGAGTTTGATCCAGTGCATAGAGGTGTAGGTACGTTGTAGCTTTGGGTTGGTCCTTCCCGGGACTCGGGTGTATCCTGGTCATATCCTTCATCACTATAGGGTCACTTAGTCCCTTGTGTTCCCTTCTCGTAGTTTTCTATTCCAGACACACTAGGAACCTCCTTAGTCCTACGCCTCTTCTATTTTTTAAACCTCACCCCACTTCACAGGGTACCACAATCTTCCACTGCTTCCCTTTTATTTTTGTCGTAACTTCCATCCATCTACCCCATATCATTCCATCCAATCCCTCACCTTCGTTGCACCCCCCAGCCTCCACACACCAAAGACTTACTCATCAGAATACATCTTTAGCATTATTTTTTCGTAGATAAGCATCTTAATCCACAATTGCAGTGACAATAAAAATCTTCCCCTTGGTCCCTTGAAGAATTCTCTTTCTGCGTCGCTGTAGTATTTGACTATATCGACAACAAAATATGTAATATAACCTTCCAAGATTTTATATATCCACACATCGACGACTCTTTAATCTTTGTTATTCACCCTTTGCAACTCCCGAATCAGTTTTGGGGTCCACCAGTCAAGTTCTCCCCCTTGGAAATTCCTCTTCTGTAAGTAACCTGCGCCAACCACTCATATAGTACTATAAAAAATTCAACAAAGAATATATCATGGATATCATAATAGAGATATCTTCCCAACCAATCTTCTATCGTTAGTCTATGGTTTTAATTTTCTCCTTCCGCAAATTCTCAGGCCTTCTGATCGAACCATTCCTAGATCTCTAGTTTTGTAGGGTTCCACAACATATCCTCTTCTTCTACTTCTTACTAAGGTCCCTATGACAGAACCATTTTTTGACACACACCTTGTCGATAGGGGTTCAGTTCGCAGATATTTCGATACTCATCACCACAAAATCCCTAAACATCGCCTCGGATAGGTTTAACCCTATCCAACAACACCTATGAATCAGATGCAGTCTCACCCGAGATGTCCGAGGGAGGGTTGCAGGAACCACATTTCCACAGATAGAAGAGGATTATCGCACTATCTCGTACTATATCATAACATCACTTAGAGATCCACGTTTTAAGCATATTGTTCATCAAATCTACTTAAAATTAATCAGATCTACTTATTATCATCATTCACATTGATCCTTATTCAGATTTAGATCGACACAGACATTACAAGAACACATTTTAAATTAACAAAGACATAAACATTTATTAACCCAATGAAATATGCAAGGCTTTGCATCATTCAGATTCAAGCATATAAATTCATAGATTTCACCCTCATACAGTTCGCAAGATTCACAAAAACACAAGCACAAACCATAATTTCATCATCAACATCATCTTCATATTATTCCCAAAACACACACAAAAGACAAGAAATCCTTGGTTGATTATCCTCGGAACATAAATACACTCGTAGAAAGGTCAATTCACTTACAACAAAACCGATTGAATGATCTACAAAACATATCCTCCATGTTCTGATATCACATCCATGATAATTCTCTTTACAGTTCCAGTTCTATTTATAGGCTTTCTAAGCCGTTGCAAAAATGGTCCACATAACCTACTTCCTAACTAACTTGACCAAAATGACAAAACTTGTCGATATCCTCTTTCGTCGCATTTGAATTTTCCTTCACTTAGCGGTACCGCGATTGCCTTTGCCTTTTTCGATGTCTGTATTTCGCGCCTTCGAACCCCTTGCCAAAAAAACACTGGAGTCTTCATCACAACTACAATTTCACTTTCCAATAACCTTTTATTTTTGAAGCGCTCAAAGACTATGTGCATTCAAAATATGTCTTAGTTGAGATGGTATAAAAACCTCAAGCGCTAATGGAAAAATTACAGGAATAGGTAGTCTTCATCATAACTGCAATTTCACTTGAACTATGATTCCATTTTTGAACTTGGCTCAAGTACTATGCATTCAAAATATGTATTTGTTGAGATGGTATAAAAACCTCAATCATTGAACCACAAATTACATGAACATTGTCTAGTCTTCATCACAGCTGCAATTTCACCTTCTAAGCATCTTTAATTTTTAGAAATATACTCCATTGTTCATGGATGTTATCTCTCTTACACTATATGCATCGACGTGCATGTGCAAAGAATATTGATCTAAGTTACTTAGCAAACTATCCTAGATAAGAGAACTCCATGTGACAAAGAGGAGCATGCACCTATCATTATTGAAGGCCTTAACACAATTTTGGGGGGATATAAGAGGAAAGGAACATTGAAAATCATTATATTTGTTTATTACAATCACTCGTCTTTTGTTTGTGGATGATGTTATATATACTCATTGATGTAGGTTTTATTAGAGAGGCATAGTATATTAAAATATCTTTGAACGCATATGGAATTGAAATTGGCATGGAAGTAAATCTTTATAATTCTACCATCTCCTTTAATATATTGAATGAAAGCTTGTAAAGAGAAATCAATCGATCTCTCCCATTTCAGTTTCAAATATTTCATAAATGAATGACATACTTGGGTTTTGTGTTGAAGACAAATGACCATGGGTATATAGATTAACTATGGATATATCAAAAAGTAGAAAAAAGAATCACAAGTTGGTGTACAAGATGGCTATCTTTAGATGGCCAATTAACCTTAGTAAAAATTGTGGTGGAGGCAATATTAGTATACTATCATTCCTTAGACTATACAAGTTAGTATATCAAGATAAAACAATTTTGTTTTTCATTTTCTATGCAAGGGAAAGAAAGAAAAATGGGTTCTCCCATTGGTAAAATGTCAAACTTAGGCTTGCCAATTCTAAATTCATAGGGGGTTGGAGACTGAAGAATATTCATCAATCTAGGAGATCTTTGGTTGTAAATATTCATTGGAGGCTTATCAAATATCCAGGTCTATGGTGGGAGGTAATTAAAGTAAGGATATTCATCCCCTTTGATTTGAAGATTGGAATTGATCTAAGTGAAAACATGTCATAGCAGATTGTATTATATGGAAAACCATAACTTTAACTTTCCCTCTAATAGGCCAATGACTTGCTTGGAAAGTAGGAAATGGATAATACGTTTGAATAGGGGAGGATCTATGTATAAGTAGAAACAAGGAATGCAAAGTTGTTCATGTTCCAATTGGAATCCCTAGATTCAAAGGGATAGTGACCATGGTAGATGCATCAGTGGTTGAATATGGAACTCTTTGAAATCAAGCATGGAATAAGGGGAGAGATTTAGAATTGGATGGACATATGGTGGAGAAATGAGAGTTAGTTAACAAGCTGATGGGTTTGTTCAACTAAGCAAAGGGATATAGAGGATGAACTAGCGTGGTCTCACAATACCATAGAGGTATACACAATAAGTTTTGGATACAAGACAATGTTTTTAGCAAATTATCAAGGGGATTGTTGGTGGTGGAGACTTAATTTAGAAAGTGGAAGTTCCATTGAATGTTAAGTTTTTCTTATGGTTGTAATCTAGTCACAAAGCTCTTACTTGGGATATTTTGCAAAGAAGAGCTTGGTTAGGACTAGGCTACTACATCTTATGTAAAGCAAATGTGAAATCCCTATTCTAGCACATTCTTATGATTTGCTTGTTTTCTAAATAAGTATGAAAATAAGCTTCATCTTTGGCTGGTGATGTGGGTTCTTGGTAAGACGTTTTCATAGGTGAGATATGTAGATGGAGGACCCATTGCATCAAAACCATAAAATTCTCCCAATAATAGTTTCTTGGGAACTCTAGATGACAAGGAAGCATACTCTTTTTGAGAACTTGTCCTACTACCCCTTGAAGGTTTATTATAAAATCATATATTCATATAAGGGTATTCAACATGCTCTTACACATAAATCTCCAAGGCAGATACACAACCTAGAAGTTGAGCAATCCAAACCTTGGAGGTTCTTTGATGGGCTAGCCAAGGAAATCTAGGCATGAGTGGAGCGAGAGGTGTCATGTTTTTCTCTTCTAATCTTAGTTATTCATTAAGAAAAATATGGGAATTGGAAACAATAATTGCATATAAATACTTGTCGTAAAACTCCTAAAATTGACCAATTAAAAGAACGTGGGGAAGTTGCAAGTATTTACGGATGTAAAGTTGATTACAAAATAAGTGAAGGTACATTCAAACTCAAAAAACTTAATATTGACTTTAATTATTAATTAAATTTTGAGAACAATTTATAAATTCAAAATTAATTATTTTAATTATTTTATTATTTATGATTGCTTTATGGTAAGAAAAATTAATTCTTTGTTTTTCAATAGTTGTTTTTTTGGTCAATTAAAATCTATATTATTTATAATAATAAAAAATCAAAAAGAACTTTCCCAAATGAGAACTTAAGAGAGACAATGTTCCAACCAATCAATTCAATAAATTCAATTGTTGTTTTTTTCCCATTAAAATGTCAATTATTTAAAAAAAAACATAAAAAACCCTTTTCCAAGGAGAAGTTCAAACCAATCAATTGTTCAACGAAAATATTGCTTTAATTGAGAATACTAAAAGTGACTTTGAGGAGCAACCATTGGAAAATTTTAAAAAAAAATGAAATTCATCCCTTTGACTATCTTATAGAGTTGATGGAGAAGAATTACTGTAACCCTTTTAGGGGGCATGTGAACATTTTTTTGTTAATCATTCTCTTTGGTTGGTGTTTATAATGATGGTAGGATTGAGAGATGACAACCGTAGGGGGCATGTGAGCAACAATTTTTCAAATTATGCTCTTTGGTTTGTGCTCATAAGTGTTTTTTTCAAATTTAAAAATAAAAACCATACATACTTAAAACTTTTTGTACAAAATACTTATCACGTCAAATTACTATGCATAGATTTTATGTAAAAAGGTTGTTTCATTAGGTCTACACCAATTGGATGAGAAAGAAAGATATGTGAAGTTATGTTCCATTGGATTTTTTTTGGTAATTTGATCATCTCTTTATTGTTTGAAGACTTTATGGACATAGTGGATGACAAAGGGGTTATTTATTTATTAATCTTCTTTTTCCTCTGTAAATCTAGATTTAAATTTCTTATATCTATAAATTTAGGTTCATTCAAATCTATGAAAAGTGAAATGGTACTTTGTAAAATACTTTTTTATCAATGAAAGTTTGTTAGTAAATGATAATTTTTTACAAGTATATAATTTAATAAGGGAAGTTGTATAGCAGAGTGAGAGAGAATCCAACCAATAAGAAGTGATAAAAGAATTTAACAAGTCTAAGTGATTTAGAAAAATCTCTATGTGCACTTTAGAAGACACCTATGGAGTTAAGCAACAATGAAACCTGATAAAAAAATTGAATCAAGAGAAAATCTCTATAATTCTCAAGTCCTGATCAAAAAGTTGGGGGTGGTTTCTGTTACAATTATTGTAATACTCCCTTGACCACCATAGTATAAATGTCATTTTCCTAACTTAGGAATATGTTGCTACTACACTAGTGCAATGGAGAATTTATATAGGACCCACCTACCACTTAATGTGCCCTAATGCATGCGTTTAGGAACTCCAAAGACCAATCCCTAGATTTTAGGAGCCCACACTAAGTCATGGGAATCCCACTATTAGTTCACCCTAGTCTCTGTTGAGTTATGCTCTGATGGGCCACATTCAGTTCTCCTCCAATTAGCCTAGTGCCACTTTTGCATGATTTAAGGAGATTGGGTGCATTTTCTCACCTACCTTGGCCAGTTAACTAATTGTGAGATTTTCCGTTGTCTGGAGTTACACTAGTGAGCCTCTAGTGGTGATTTCCAACGGCTAGTGATGTCCAAAGTCAATCCAAGTTATGGGATTCAAATCACTCCTAGAGGATTTGAATTCTCTTTATGGTATCATGGATGTATTTCATACATTTTAATGATTATTCAGTTATGGTTATGTTGTAAAATTGTAGCCTCTTGTCTGAATAAGTTCACCATGATTGTTTCGCGATTCTTGTACTGAAATTCTTCCTCGTTCATTCTTTGTTTCATAGTGAGTTTCAATCCAACCTGATGATCATGTGGGCATGATAATTTTACATGGTATCATAGCTTGATCATCCATTTTCAATCCTTAGATACTTCCATTGAGCACCAGAAGCAACTGGGTTCCACATAAATCCTCTAAGCCTCTAAGAATCAAGATATTTTAGCTGGGGAGACTAAGATTGTACAAGCTAAAGGGAGACAAAAGGGGAAGGAAAAATTAAAGAACACTGAAACCAAACAAAAAGAGAATCAAAATCCTTCAAATGGAGCCTTTGGTTCTAAGAAGTATAAGCATAAAAGGTTTGAAAATACCAAGTGTTTGTATTGCAAGAGAGGAAACCATACAGAACCTATGTATGAAAAAAACAATAGATCGGATGTCAATACTTATTGAACAACATAATATTTCCCTCCCTAATGGTGCAAGGAAGACTGATTATGGAAGCAAGATTGAAGATCATGAGAGATTCCATGCACTGAAGGATGGATTCTCACAATCGCAATCCTTCCTCATTGATTAAGGATCCTCCAATCACATGGTTTCCTCCACAAAATCATTTTATTCTCTAGATCTCACTGGTGGTCCTAGAATACACATGGGAGATGTCTCTTAAATCCTAGATATTGGGAAGGGTTCAGTTCAATTTGAGCATTAGGTGTTCAATAATGTCCTATATGTGCCCTCCTTAGCAACAAATTTCTTGTATGTATATCATATGACCCATACAAGTTCACCAAAGCAAGTTGTATTTGAACCTTAGATAGTTGAGACCTCATAAGTCTCTACTGGGAAGCTAATAGGGAAAGAGATGCAAACCATGCCTCCAAGGCATATGAGTTCTCACATTTTTTTCCATACTCACACTTTTTTCCTTTTAAAGTGTGTGTTTTCTAGTGGTTAAAGGAATCTTCCTTATTGTTTGATTGCTATAGAGAGTTGGTTAAAGGAAATGGGAGAGAATCCAACCAATAAGAAGTGATAAAAGAACCTAAAAAGTCCAAGTGATTTAGAAAACGTTGTATTTTCACTTCAAAAGACACCTATGGAATTATGGAAAAATGAAACTTGATAAAAAAAATATTAAATCAAGAGAAAAAACTATTTAATCCTAAAGTCCTGATCAAAAAGTTGGGGGTGGTTTCTAGAGAGATAAAAGTTGAATCATTTAAACTGACCTAGGATAAGAGAAACGAAAAATTTGGCCTGATCAAATAAGTTTTTATTTCAAAATTTGGCCTGATAAAAAAATAGGATCCATGGACTTACCATAGTTAATGAGATCTTCCATCTATAGCAATCCATGCCTTTAGTTGAATAGAAATATTTGCAAATAAATATTATCTATGGTGACTCACCATAGTTAACAAGATCTTCCAAAACTATGTCTTAGTTGAATAGAAACATTTGCAAAGTAATATTTCTTTGGTTGTATAAACTACTTGTGAACAAACGAGTTTGTAATCGAGCAAAATGAACATGAATTTAATAATTTCATTGGATCAGTTTGGAATTTATCAATAAAATTGTATATTTAATTATTTGTGGTTTGCAAACAGACAAGAGAGAATAATAGTAATCAAAGGAGAAACTAAAACTTTTAACCTTCTATGTATTAGTTATCATATTTGTATAGAACCGTTGCAGGTCTCCAGTTCAAACCTACACTCACACAATACCCATTCTCTATAGGAAAAAATTGATTGCAATGATTGAGCGCGATGGTAATCTTGACCTTTGATAACATGTCTTATTCCAGGGACTTTCCTAAAACTACTAAAGGAGATAGAACATTAAAGTAAAATATTGGTTGACAACGGTGACAACACCTGTGATTACATGCATATCACGTGGAGAGCAACAATTTTGAAGCGGGTTCATAGAATTAAGTTCAAATTTAGTATCATGAATTAGGACATTGGATGCATAATAGTTGGTTGTCTTTTCTAAACAAGTGGTTCATCGTGTGAAACACATGGTTGTGACACATTTGCATTAGAAATCCATGACATCTCATGCATAATTCACAAATTGAGTTGGCCAAGTGAAACCCTCAACCATGGCCAACTCAAAAGTTAAGGTATATGATAACCAAGTCATTTCAGCTATTCGGGAAGCACTCATTGAAGAATCCATTCAATATGTTTAACTGATCAAGAGGAGATACCAAGGATCCACCTTCCTTATCGAATAAAATTTATGTTTCTCCTACAAGCAAAATAACTGAGCGGGATGCAAAGGGATATACTAAAGGAATTACTATCACCATCCAACTGGAAATACTCTCTTTGTAAACATAACAATAACACATTATAAAAAAGAGAAGTAATATTCTTATAAAATATCAACCACAACTCACATTTCATGCAAGAGTATATTCACCATTCAAGCTCCCAGTGCAAGGCACTAGATTAGAATATTTTGAGGTGTTGTGCTTCATGATTTTTTATCAGACTCGCAACACTAGACATACTATTCTTTATGTGGCTATCATTGTATTTTGGATTTTTTTCATACTTTGGGCTTCAATAGTATGATTTTGGTGTGTGGCTTCAAGGCTTGAATGAGCTAACAATCACAATGAACAAGGAATCCATTAAATACTAAGTGATTCATCGATTAAAACAAATCATTCATTGATTGGAAGAATGAATGGATCATCAACATACATATCATTTCTTCCTATTTGGATTAAGTGAAAAAAGTTCCTTTGTATACATTGATAAAAAAAACAATTAGTAGGACTGACAATGTTTGTATATAAGGAAGGAATTAACGGTGATCCTATTTTTATCACAGTAACACATTTTGTGCAGAATGACAAGTCAGTTAGATCAGCTGATAGGTCGCAGAATGAATGGAGAGTTCTTTTCTTATTATGTCTTTAGGATTATGTGCCAAGTAATATATATAGGCGATAACTACTGATATGTTGAAATTTAAAAAAAAAACTTTTGAGAAATCTAATTGAACACCATAAGTGCCAACTCTGAAGAAGGTCACCCTGCAAAATGAAGGCCTCCTAGATGCGCAAAGGTTTCTTTCCTTCCTCTTCTTCTTGTTTTCCCTTTCAACATCTATTCAACTCAGTGTCTAAGCCAATTGTATCTAGGATTTTATAATATAAGAAAATGGGGTTTTTGTTTGTTGTTGAGGTTGGATTATTGTTAAGTTGTCCACAAAAAACTTTGCCAGTATCGATTATCGCTACGGTATGTCTGTGATTTTTCTTTTATTTATATGAGCATCATGTTGGGTGCCAGAAGATTGTGTTTTCGCCAAGTTTCTTCTATGTTCAACCAAGGCTTAATATTCATGGTAGGCATGCCCGAGTTCTTCCTCCATAGGAGCCTCTTTGAATTTTGCACCCTGCAATTATGCAAAGGGCATGAATTTTGCTTCTTTTGCGATATTAAAATAAAATTGCTAGCAATTTATAATTTGTATGCAAATTATTTTATTCTATACTTACAAATCATGCAACCACTTTCAAGAAACTGCCCCGGACAAGTTTTTTCTTCCCATGTTTATCTATCTTAGACTTGGTGGCTTTGGATGTATTTGGGATCCTATATTCAAAAGATTCAAATAATTAGTTATTTCTTGCAATGATGATAAAGTATAATAAATACATTATTAAAAGAGTCTCATACCTTCATGTTCTGGGTAGTGCCTTGCCTTCTTTTCGAAGCCTCTTTTCTTATGCATCACGCACGAGGGACTTCCACTCCATCTCTGGTATTAGTGGAGGGAACTCATAGTTAGGTTCATCTTTCATATGAACCCTATATTGGTCATGGAGATATCTTAAATATAAGCCAATATTTGTTGAAATTCCAACTTTATTGAAGATACCATCATCGAATAGGACAACCAACTTGTTCATAAATTCATCCTTTAATTTGGAACTTTGGGAATTCCACATTGTTCATATGGTGGTCCCAAATATATCCAAGGATAGATCATTCATGGATACATAAAATACATCGTTTCCTGGAAAAAGATATTGACATTAATTTGAAATAATTGATAATTATATGTAAAATTCAATTGGATTATACATAATATTGAAAATAAATCTTAAATACATGTAAGCTTATTGGTTTTCATGGGGATTTGGTTATCGTCTACCAAAAATGAAACCTTTCATTTTTCCATGCTAGTAACATGAGTAGATCAAGGAAAGCTTCCTTCACAATCTGTCATGGCATCAAGCTCTGCATCGATTGCATCGTGTGCAGACCCTGATGTGTGTTTTTTAGTAAGGGGTGTACTACTAGAGGTATCAGGGATAGGAATTATAGCGGTGGGAGTAAGTAGTGTGCTTGTTGCAAGTGAATTAATGAAGTTGTTATTTGTTCCGACCTCACTAGTCCTTACACCGTAAGGATCACAATGTGCCTCCAAAAACACCTATAAAACAAAGTGTTTTGTTATGAAGTGATAGTATAATTATAATCATGAATAATTAAAAAATAAATGGGATAATTGAATATGTTTCTTACGCCAAGATCACGAATCTATGCGTTAGGGTATCCATTCTATCTCTGTTATCTTGTATCTTTGGCTAAGTCAATGATAAATAATTGAATTGCCTATTTTTTTTATCAAAAGCTTCTTTACTGTGTGCATAGGGTTAGTCGACCAAAAAAAATCATCTTCACTTAACACTTCCTCAGTAGCATCTGTGGAATTCTTTGATGCTAGTTCCTTCCCTTTGTCACCATGTTGATCAACATGGAAGCATACATAATAATGCACATATTGCATCCACCATTCCACACAAATTGGTTATGAGAACATTCACAAATTGGTTATGACAATTTGAAATGATCAAGAATCTATGCATTTTGTCTATTTTTACTTTTTCTCCTTACATTAGTATAAAAAATCAAACAAAACCACAAATATTCACATTAAATCAAAATACAAACAATTTTGGATCTATAATGAATGAAATTTAAATCAACTATGTCTCAACTATAACAAAACTGGAGATTTTCAAGAACCATGAATTATTCTGATGTCGAGCTTACTGACATGATGGATAGAAACATTTCACAGTAACATTAAATATAATATATAAGATTCATTGCTTATAGGTTAGGTAAAATAGTATACATACCATTGTATATATTTGATTCAAATTGTAGTCAATCAACAACTCTTTCCCTACAACTATTGATTTTATTGCACATATGAATACATGGTTTCCTTCATGCCCCTCAATTATGCAATTGGGTTTCTTATTTTTTGTTGTGAGTCGTGTACTATTTATAAACCCGACAATATTCGCCACTTATTTTGGCATTCCGTCAATAGACATTGATATACCTTTATTCTGATCATTGTCTTTTAGTTGCATATAATTTGCAGCTACGCCATATCTTTGCATAATTTATGTATATTGGACTAGGCATATCCAATCTATGTAGTTGTAACAAGGTCCAACATACTCCATCCATTCAATTAATCCGCTATCTTGTACCTTTATTCCAACCATGGAAAATAGTTGCAAACCATGAAATGATGATGGAGCAATGCGATATATCTTTCCGTTGACACAAAAATTAGTGTTGATTTGAGGAATATTACTGGGTACCCATTGTTTCACTAGATGTTTGTACCTCAATGGAACCTTGATGTCTCCTATGCTCTCATCACCATAAGAACATGACCCCCCTTTAGCAAGAAAATATCTTAATCGTTTATTGAAGTTTCTTCGGATATTTTCATCTCTAGTAGATCTCCACTCGTTAGACATACTAGATGTCCTACTTTCCTCTATTATACCTGAAATTCCCTTGCTTGATGAGGATAGATATAACAAGTAATTTTTTGGTTGTACATCCTATATTAACATTCCATCAAGTGAGAGAAACAATTAGCGAGTGTCACAACATCGATTGTGACAAAACATCTTTAGGAAACCACATGAACATAATTCAAGAAATAAATGAACATCATATTTAGAGGTTATTTCACCTCTAAATAACCTCTGAAGATGATGCATCATCTTTAGAGTTTTTTCCATCATCTTCAATGTAATTTGGCCGAATAAGGATTGAAAATCTCAAATTGAAAATAATTCTACAATTCCATGTGAAGGATCTTTCCATAACAAACCCTATAGTGGGAATTTGCTCAAAACTATCCCACTTTGTGATGTTTAAGTGATATGATTTTATACGTGTCATAAGTTTGACCTCAATACATATTTAACTTCTTCCCTCTTGCCTACATATCCATGATAATACAATGATTAAAATTGGATAGGCTAAGTATTAGACATAGGACTAGTCCTAAGCCAATGTGATTCTCCAATGCTATTCTTATATCCCTTAACCTTTTGTTGAAATAGTGTAAGGAACCTGATATCTATATTTTCATCCCAAGGATTATGTTGGATAGGAATTGAACCCAAGCCTTCCCATTAGTGATAAGTAGGGTGTATTGATCCAAGAATTTACTCAACCTGATTGAACTGATAAACAATATCAAATGGGATTCTTTAAATTGAATTTCAACAACTTGCATTAATGTACATTCCTTTTTCTTAAGAAAATGCTAGGAAAATATTCTTGTTTGGTGCCTTTGTTGATGCATGTATTAGATATTTATACCCCTAACTTATTTATCAAATTATTTTTCAATGTTTCCCAACCTATTTTATGACCTCTCTCCTTGTAAATTGACACCAATATACACCCTTTTTTTGTTCTCTTTTTTCTTTTGTGCAAATGGGATTGCAAATTTGGGGTTGGAACACCTCCAAATATTAATGTCTTGGAAAAAACCTTTCCTAATTTTACCATCTATTTTCATTTTCCCAAAATATAAATTACATCAGTATATATTTTAGTTATGTGCAACCAAATACATAGGACAATCCAAGAAAATAAACAACTAATAAATTTATTTGGAGGAAATTATGTTTCCATTATTAAGGACACGATTCCCAACATATCTCAGATATGAAAACAAATTATTAGCTACATATTTGTTATAGTCACAAATATTGCTTTCCTAGCTTCTATTTACAGATCAAACCACTCAATAAAATATGTTCATTCTTATGTCAAATCAACATATGTAAGTACCCCTAGAAACTTTTCAATCATCATCAAAACATACTCTAAAACAAAAATATTCAATTATAGAAAGTTTGGAAAACAAAGAACACTTCATATCTTAGGTAGGTACATCTCCTAATCAAGGAACCGACTCCACCATCGTCTTCTCCCAACATGTTAGTCATCGTGTCTAATATCAACTCCCTAGATAGTTACATTGCACTAGTGCTCTATCAAATGTCAAGCATCCAGTCAAATCAATTCATCCATGCATCCATCAAGCATTAGTAAGGGACTAGGAGGCCAAGTGTTATCCTAGCCGCATGTGAACAAATGTTTGGGATAACCTCACAAGTTAATAGAAGTAATATAGTTGTTAGGTGAAAAAACAATGTAATACACACATGTTTGATGTAGATGCACTTAACACAATCCCCATTGAGCATTGCCATCACTATATGAAGCCTAGGATTCTTTGTGGTGGACTAGGAGGTTTCTCATAGATAGGCATTGACATCTTCACAAGGGTGGAAGCCTATATATCACATATGTTGGAGTGGTGGGTCTTGATACACATTGGAGGGCTCCACTATATCTGTTATAGTTCTGTGTATGTCATCAAAAAGAGTACTTCACGATGAAATTAAGGTCCATATGGAATTTACGCGTGCAACGGAAAGAAATAAAAATGTTGCAATGTTATCATATAATCCCATCTTCTCATAATAGTGATGTCCCTCATGTTAATCACACTGATTTTTAGTTGATTGACATATATGGGGATGTATTTGTGAGTCTACTGGATAATAATGGAAACACAACGGATGATCTCAGTATCCCTTCCAATAAACAAATATTTACCCAAATCAAAGAAGGTTTATATGTGTGCTTACTTTAAATTAAGATAAGCAATAATGAATGCCATTTGCTAATGTAGGCTACAATGTAGTGCAAACTTTCGATCTAACAGAGGGTAACAGATTCATTGAGAAGGTGGAAAAATATTTGGACAAGGGTGTGATAGATCAGCTATATAACATCACCATGGAGCAAGGATAATTTTAGGGGCGAATTTTAGCCCAATGGGATATTTTTCCATGTTTTTCTCCAAAAAAAGATTCTCCATTTTTCATTTTGTGAAGCCCTGTTTCTCCCAATTTTGATGGGGTAAAAAATTTTCACCCTAAAAATCGCCAAATTATTATATAAACGATATAAAATCCTTGGAAATTAAAATATTTTTTTTAAAATACCACCAAACATTTTATAGTTGGCATTTTAAGAATTGGTAAGATTCACCAACATTTCTACACTTTTAAATAAGTATGGTTCCTTAAAATCATCCCTGCCATGGAGCTTATATTTTTAATAGTATGTGATTTGTAGACTTTGATTCTTTGACTCTTGAGAAGATGTACCATTATCTACCATTGATTATAGATAGACTCTAGATAGTAGAGTAAAAGGACACTCATTTTGACAAGAGATTCCAAAACGTATCACTAACATGTGGGTACCATTCATAAAAATGGATATATCATTATCAAGGGAAGGCACTACAAGGTGGTTGAAGTATCCACTTCAAATAATGGAAAACATGGTCATGCAAAGTGCCATTTTGTTGCAAGTGATATTTTTAATGAGAAAAATCTTGAAGATATTGTCCAGTCTTCTCATAACTATGATGTCCCTCATGTTAATCACACTGATTTTCAATTGATGGTCATATCTGGGGGTGGATTTGTGAGTCTGCTGGTTGATAATGGAAACACAAAGGATGATCTCAAGCTCCCTTTTGATGAAAAATGTTTACCCATATTAAAGATGGTTTTGGAGAGGGGAAATATCATGTTGTAACTATGATGTATGCAAGCACTATTACTAAATTCCCAACAAAGAACAACTAATACCCTAATACCCCTAGCATTAAAAACCCTTAATACCCTAATACCCTAATCATTAAATATCTAGGATTGATTTGGTGTGTGATTTAATGCAAATAATTATTTGCAGTTGGAATTGAAAGGAAGGATGGCCACATACCAAAGACATTACCGCTCCTAATCTTCGCCTGAGTGTTAGTTTTTCCATTCTATTTCAAATTGATTAGGATCTTTATCTGAAATAATAACAAGCAAAAAAAGATACATAAGATAGAGAACATACACAAGAAACAAATATTTTCCTCAGGGAAACCATAAAGGAGAAAACCCTTCAAACTTCCTCAAAATAGTTCTGTCACTAAGACAATATCACAAGATGTAAAAACCCAAGAATAAGAAGTATTCTACAACTCTCTCTCTCTCCTCCTTGTCCTCTCTCTCACCTCATGTGAACTTGTGAGTGAGTGAGTGTGTGTATAAATGAGGGAGGGTGCCTCCCGATTTATACACATCAAGTGAATGACCTAAAACATGATTGGGAAAACCTCTTGACCTAGTAGGGCCAACTTCACCTAGGGAAACTCAAAAATAAATTTTATTATATTTATCTTGAGGACTATTTCACCAACTTACAACAGAGGGTTTACCTCAATGACCATATACAATAATGACATCCAAATGAAGGGGAAAACATCTCTAACGAAGGTACACCAATATACAATGATAATATACATCCTAATTATATCTTCTAAAGTTACAATTACAACAACACTCCCTCTTAACTAGGAAGGTATTCTCTTGCCACAGTAATTAACACTCTAGTCAGGTCATCATCGTTGGATAATCATCGTCGTTGCTACCATAGTCCTCATCTTGTCGATCATTGAATAGTGACATCTTTTGGATCTATCTGTCATAGGAAGTTTCTACAGAGACAACCTTATTTCATGTTGGGTGCATGCTTACTCCTCATTTAGGTCTTCATCATATCCACAAGCAATCCATCACATAGGTATAGCCCGAGAACATACATTACATTGCAATTGCAATTGCCTATGGCTTCTACCATCATCTCTTCGAATCTGGAGCATCTCATCATTGCACACGGAGAGAATCCCATATGCAAACCACATGTTCAACATACCACCTATGTTCTACCAACATAGGATCATACTAGGACTCATTACGTCTCAAAGACGACCTACGTCTACCACCATGCAAGAATCACGTGGGAGCACACCAAGTGAATTACGTATCTCCATGGTCATCCTGCATTCTACTAGCATAGGAGCACGCCAAGACTCATTACGTCTTGAGGAAAACCTGTGTCTACCAATATGAGAGAATATCTAGGTGCACATCAAGTGCCTTGTTATGGATGGACCTTTAATCATCTCCAACATGGGAACACATAAGGACTGATTACGTCCAGAGACAACCTGCATACTATGCCAGGATTGATTAAATTCAAGGAAAACATCAAGAATTCATTACATACAGGGATAAACTGCGTCCTATTCTGGGACTGATTATATCCGAGGATGACCTTCCAAGACTCATTACATCCAATGAAAACCTGTGTTCTATGGCAGGACGGATTACATTCGAGGACAAACTGACAAGACTAATTATGTCCTGGGACAACCTGTGTTCTTTGCCAGGACTGATTACATCTGGGGACAACCTATATTTAATCCCATATGAGATCCCATTTTAGTGCATCTGCATCTTCCGATCTCTTATCATCTCTAGAATGGGAACATGCTAGGATTGATTATGTCTAAGGAAAACCTATGTCTACCACCATGTAAGAGCTCATAACTCCCTCTTTCTAGGGCCCTCGATATGTATGACACCATGTATCTCTCTAAAGTACTCAAACTTCACTTTAGCTAGCGGTTTGGTCAACACATCAACTATCTGCTCTTCCGTCACCATGTACTGGAGCTTCGCTACTCCTCTCTACACCATATCCCAGATATAGTGATACTTGATCTCAATATGCTTCGACTTGTCATGGAACACCAGGTTCTCCAACAACTTCACGCAACTCTGTTTGTTTCTAAATATACAAGTCGCATCTAACTCAAGATCAAACAAATCAAACAGTAGATTTTGAAGCCATACTTCCTCACAACTAGCCGAATAGGATGCAACATATTCTGCCTCGGTTGTACTCAGAGCCACACATGACTGCTTCCTATTAGACCAAGAGATCATAATAGATCCCAAACTAAAGCAACATCCCAAAGTGCTCTTCCTATTAGTGGCACATCTTACCCAATCTGAATCAACATAAGCATGCAGGTTAATCTTCTAATTCACATCATACTTGAGCCCATAGTCAACCATCCACTTCAGGTACCTCAGTACATGCTTCGCAGCAATTAGGTGAACATGTCTCATATCCATCATGAATTGGATCCGCATGTTCACAAAAAAGCATATGTCTCATCTCGTGTTCGTCGAGTACATCAATGAAGCAATCATCTGACGATACATCATGGCATCAATTGTATATGATGAAGCATCACACAATAGCTTCAAGTTTGATGACATAGGTGTGGGCATATCCTTGTAGTCCATCATTCCAAATCTCTTCAGAATCTCCACTACATACTTTCCTTGACCAACGAAAATCCCATCCTCATTCTGTGATAGTTCCATGCCTAAGAATTAGTGCATCATCCCTGGGTATTTAATCTTGAACTCAGCAGCAATTTTCCTCTTTGCATCTACAATGAGTTCATCCTCTCCTGTCAAAAACAAGTCATCAACATATAGCAAGAGCATCACCGGTATTCTGCCTTCAACATTGAAGTAAACATTGGAATTCGCTTTACTCTTGGGGATTATTGGCCGGACTTACAATGGAGGGTTTACCTCAATGACCATATACAATAATGGAATCTCGAATGGAGGGAAAAAAATCTTCTACGGGGTTACAACAATATACAATGATAATATACATCATAATATCTTTTGAAGTTACAATTACAACAACTATGAGTGTCTAGACAAACCCCCTTGCTCTTGCTATTGCTCATGCTTGTGCAATTGAAACCCCTATGGCACCATTTATCGTCGGTTATATCCAAATCGAAGTCCACACGCCCACCAAAAATAGTTCTACATTACAAACCAGACTGCAGATCCCTCCACAGGATGGAAGAAAAACCCAATCGATAAATGTTGGAAAATCAATTCATCACCGCATTGCTCATTACACAACAACGAAAACACATTACAAACCAGACTGCGGTTATAAATAAGATGTGGAGGAGGTGAAATTTTCCCTTCACAAAATGGAAAAAAACCCTACAGTTTAGTGTTGGCATAACATTTCATCGTTGCATTTCCCATCACGCAACAACAACAATGACACCTCATTGCAAACTAGACCGTATGTATGAATCATGGAATCCACCCTCAACGAAATGTAGAAACAGTACAATGGAATTCACTTCATCACTTCCCTTTGTAATATCAATGTTTTGTTTGGAAATGAGAATTTTGCAATCCACCAATTTGTTTATGGGTTGCCTCATCCTAAAAAATATTTAATCTATGTGCACTTCTTGAAATGTTTTCTTTTAATATTGTATTTATATCTTGGGGTTCCATCTATTAAGGTTGGTTATTATAAATGAAGTTATACCTTAATACATGTCACTCATGGTAACATGTCCTAAGACCTAACTTCATTTTAGATAACACAACAATACATTTCATTAAGGTGGTTGATATTCTTCATATTCCAACTCAAGCATCATACTCTTATAATCTTCAAAATTTAAACTAATTATTTTTTGTGTCATCGATTGGGATGACTTTGACGATAATGGATGTGTCATGACTTAGTCCTATACTTGTATAACACGATGATTGATTTTTATTAATGAAGCAATGTATTTGGGTCAAACAGTTGGGATAAAATGATTCCATGTTGTACCTATGATCCTCTTATCCACGAGCATTTCTTTTTTCAAACATGATCTTCAAGTTGTTACCTAGAGAATGGAGTAGCTTATTTGTATACATTGAGTTAGATTAGGTAGGTTATATGATAGGTTTGTAAGAGTGATCTTGAACATCATCCTCCTTCTCTTATTTGTAATGTCATACTAATTATTTAATTTTCAATAAAAGGTTATATCCACACAGGTCAAAAATATTAATGTAACCAATCACACAAAAACATGAAATATTAGTACACCAAATTATTAGATTCTATCACCCCTTAATAACAAATTCTTTAACTCCTAACATATATTGAAGTTTGGAAAAAATCTCTTTTGTATGAGACTTCGTGAAAATGTATACAACTTTATTATATGTAGAGAAATAGAGCACTTTAAAAACATGAACCCAAAGAATATTTATGATGAAGTGCATGTGTATATTAATGTTTTTGTTTCATTGATGTTTACCTATATCTTTGGTGAACTTAATGGAACTATAAATGCCACACTAAAGTGTGGTTAGATACTACTAATGGAATACAAAATCTAAAAGGATATGTCAAATCCATAAGCTTGCTTGACTTGCACTAACTATTTCTTGATACTCTTCTTCTATTAAAGAAAGATTAAGGGCTTGTTTCTTCTTACAAGCCCAATTTACAGGTATAGAACCAATATTGAAAGCATAACCTGCAATAGACTTCCAATCATTGGGGTAACCAAGTAAATAAAAATTGATGAAACCAAGTAATAAAGGAGTCTCTCCTAAACATGTATCCCAAACTAAATTATACCTTATATATGTTGAAGTATATTTTTTGTGAAAATGATGATCTATTATAAATATACCTATTTTGTAATGGCTTAGCACTCATTCTCCCTATCCACAACTTGTACATAAACCATGGTGGAATACATTAATAGACCATGGTGTAGGGGTTCACTTCACCCTTATCATATGTTAGAGGTATAATGTGAATTGAACAAAAGGCTAGTTCTAAGGGTGGTATCCCTCTAGGTCAAAAAACATTAATCACAATTTAAAGACCTCCTAAGATTTGTAGATCATACGAAGCACATAATCACCATGAATTTTTTACTATAAAAGGATTAACCATCAAAATTTATAAGGGAATACCCTTCCAGGAAATGTTCCCATATATGAACCCTTGGTTATCCTTGTAAAGACCTTCTCAGCCACCTTTGTTTTAATAACCCTAATAGTGAATTTGGAAAAAAAAAAAGGCTTCGGATTGGACCCAATTTTATTAATGTGCAACACCTTATACTAGTAATTCTAAGAAATAAAAATGTATCCATTGATATTTTCACATCAAAATGATTTAAATAAAATTTTTATCTCTAAATCAATTAATAAAAGACAATTACACTGATAACATAAAGCATTAGATTTGGATTTCCTACAAACAAAACATACACCTCCCATGTAAGGATGTCAAAATATGGAGGATAGTGTATTCTCTTCCAAATTCATTTAAGCCTAAAACATTTTGTAAAGTGACATTAAAAAAAAACTTATCTACCTTCCTTCTCCACCTCATTATATTCTAACATTTTTGAAGCATAGGGATCACTAGGATATATCAAGGGTTACCAATGGAAATTTTCAAGAATTGTTATTTTTGTACACGTACATCCATGCATTTTCACATGCATACTTTTGGAAATTTTCAAGAATTGTTATTTTTGTACACGTACATCCATACATTTTCACATACATACTTTTCTCAAGAGGTCGTGGGATCAAATGGATCAGAAGAGGGATTGGTTGGGCCATGAGTGAACATATTGGATAGGTTTTTAGAACTTCCCCTTTGAGTCTCTTGCCGAATCACCCCCGCAACACAGAACATTCACTTCGATCCTGTATAATGCTGGATGGGATGGAGAAAGAAACAAGCACTCGACTGACCTGCCTTAGAACCTTTAGCTTGCCACTCCGTGCCTCGATCTATATTAAACGTATTTACTTACCTACCCCCTGCGACATTACTTATTTATTTCCCTAATAATGAAAAACTTCATAAGGTCCTAGAAAACTTTAACCTTAGTTAACATAAAACAAGGGTTGCGACCTAGGGTTGAAGAACATGTCATATTCTTGGCAAATAGACTCCCCTATGATAGACATAATATATAAAATCTTGGGATAGATTTGGATCGGTGGTGTAAGGAACTTAATCTAAAAATATTAGCTTATTTTAATCTCATTATTAGACAAGAAACCCATAGATTTTTATGCCTAATGTTTTGGGCATCTTTTGCAAACATAAATGGGAAAAGGAAAAATATTTGGTTAGCTTGCATGCCCAAGTACAATGACATGTATAATACTCCCAATAATGATGAATCCATGTTCGAATGAAAATATTAGGAGGAAAACATTCCTCCAAAATATACCAATAAAGAACATTACTTAAATTTCCAACAATGACTATTATATTCAAGAACGTCTTCCTGACATCATGTACGAATACTTTTTTCTAGAAGATTAAAATACTCTAATAATCAAAGGATGGATAATTCCTTTTCAGAAGATAATGCATCTAAAGTACATCATCATTTTCCAATGAAATCATAAGAGTACATTGGAAGTAATTTTATAGTTCCATGTGAAAGTTTCTTATATAATCAATGCTAGCTTGTGAAATTGATCAAGTACCTATTTATTGAAGTTACCTCTCTTGCACCAGATGCATCGACGTGCATGTGGAAAGAATTTTAAAATATTGAACATCATAAAGTACATACTTATGCATCAACTAGACTTATTGGGCAACATTGATCGGTGGATGGGGCCAACATTGAAAATTTTTCAAACTTTTTATGCATGCACTGAAATTTGACGTGGACTAGTGGTTCGCATGCCTCCATGATATGGGAGGGTTTCCAGACTCAAATATTACAAAAATGGTGGCCATTACTCGACGTCTCCGATCTTGTCCTACTAATTTCATATGAACTTTCTTGAGTTGACCTACCTGGAATTCCCAAAAAAACCCATCCATCTCACAGTCATGCCGATCTTTATACTCATCACCTATGTCATTCAAAATTAACAACATGCATGCCAAGTAGGCCCATGCAAATATTGGTCGCATGGATAAGGTGCCAACTAACATTTCATTAATGATTTCGAGCTAGTCTATTGAATGGATCACAATCACAATTTCACCTTCTAAGAACCTTTCATTTTTTGAAGCGCTCAAAGACCATGTGCATTCAAAATATGTCTTAGTTGAGATGGTATTAAAACCTCAACATTTGATGGAAAACTTACATGAACACCAACCTTTGAATCACAACTGCAAATTTCAACTTCTTAGAATCTTACATTTTTTGAAAGGCTCGAAGACTAGATGCATTCAAAATGAGTTAGTTGAGATGGTATAAAAACCTCAACCGTTGATCCACAAAAATCATGAACACTGGAGTCTTGATCACAACTACAATTTCACCCTCTAATAACTTTTCATTTTTTGAAGTGCTCAAATACTATGTGCATTCAAAATATGTCTTAGTTGATATTGTATAAAATCCGCAATCGTTGATGGAAAACTTACATGAATAGGTATTCTTCATCACAACTGCAATTTCACCTAAACTATGATTCCATTTTTGAACTTGGCTCAAATTCTATGCATTCAAAATATGTCTTAGTTGTGATGCTATAAAAACCTCAATCATTGAAACACAAATTACATGAACATTGTCTAGTCTTCATCACAACTACAATTTAACCTTCTAAGCATCTTTAATTTTTAGAAAAATACTCAATTGTTCATGGACTTTATCGCTCTTACACTAGATGCATCGACGTGCATGTGGAAAGAATATTTATCTAAGCTACTTAGCAAGCTCTCCTAGATAAGAGCACTCCATGTGATAAAGAGGACCATGCACCTATCATTGTTGAAGCACTTAACATAATTTTGTGGGGATAGAAGAGGAGAGGAACATTGAAAATCATTAATATTTTGTTGTTTCAATCACTCATCTTTCGTTTGTGGAAGATCTTATATATACTCAATGGTGTATGTTCTATTAGAGAGGCATAGTATATTAAAATATATTTGAACGTATATGGAATTGCAATTGGCATGCAAGTACATCTTTAGAATTCTACCATCTCCTTTAATATATCAAATCAAAGCTTGTAAAGAGCAATCAATCGATCTCTCCGATTTAAGTTTCAACTTTTTCATAAATGAATTAAATACTTGGGTTTTGTGTTGAAGACAAATGACCATGGGTATAGAGATTAGCTATGGATATATCAAAAAGTAAAAAAAATAATCACAAGTTGGTGTATAAGATGGTTATCTTTAGGTGGCCAATTAATTACCCTTAGTGAAAACTGTGGTAGAGGCAATATTAGTATACTAGCATTCCTTAGCTTATAGAAGTTAGTATATCAAGATAATACAATTTCGTTTTTCATTTTCTATGCAAGGGAAAGAAAGAAAAAGGGGGTCTCCCATTGGTAAAATGTCAAAATTAGGCTTGCCAATTCTAAATTCTTAGGGGGTTGGAGACCGAAGAATATTCATCAATCTAGGATATATTTGGTTGTAAATATTTTTTGGGGGCTTATCAAACATCCAGGTCTATGGTAGAAGGTAATTAAAGCAAGGATATTCATACCCTTTGATTTGAAGATTGGATTTGATCTAAGTTAAAACATGTCACATGGGATTCTATTATATGGAAAACCATAACTTTAACTTTCCCTCTAATAGGATAATGAATTGCTTGGAAAGTAGGAAATGGATAATACATTTGAATACGGGAGGATCTCTCTATAAGTAGAAATAAGGAACGAAAATTTTTTGACGTTCCAATTGGAATCCCTGGATTCAAAGGGATATTGACCATGGTAGATGCATTAGTGGTTGAATATGGCCTTCTTTGAAATCAAGGATGGAAGAAGGAAAGAGATTTAGAATTGGATGGACATATGGCAGAGAAATGAGAGTTAGTTGACAAGTTTATGGGTTTGTTCAACTAAGCAAAGGGATCTAGAGGATGAACTAGCGTGGTCTCACAATACCATAGGGGTATACACAACAAGTTTTGGATACAATTTAATGTTTTTAGTAGAGTATCAAGGGGATTGTTGGTGGTGGAGACTTAATTTAGAAAGGGGAAGTTCCATTGAATGTTAAGCTTTTCTTATGGTTGGCATCGAGTAACAAAGCTCCTACTTGGGATATTTTATAAACAAGAGCTTGGTTAGGACTAGGATACTACATCTTATGTAAAGAAAATGTGCAATCCTTATTCTAGCACATTCTTAGGAATTGTTTATTTTCTAAAGAAGTATGAAAATAAGCTTCATTTTTTGTTGGTGATGTGGGTTCTTGGTAAGACCTTTTCATAGGTGAGATATGTAGATGAAGGACCCATTGCATCACAATCATAAAGTTCTCCCTATAATAATTTCTTGGGAACTCTCGCGGAACTCTAGATGACAAGGAAGCGTACTCTTTTGGAGAACTTGTCTTATTACCCCTTGAAGGCTTATTATAAAATCATATATTCATATAAGGGTATTCAACATGCTCTTAGACATAAATCTCCAAGGCAGATATACAACCTAGAAGTTGAGCAATCCAAACCTAGGAGGTTCTTTGATGGGGATAGCCAAGGAAATCTAGGCGTGCTTGGAGCGAGAGGCGTCATGTTTCTCTCTTCTAATCTTAATTATTCATTAAGAAAAATAAGGAATGGAAAGCAATAATTAGATATAAATACATGTCATAAAACTCCTAAAAATGACCGATGAGAAGAACTTGGGAAGCTGCAACTATTTAGGGATGTAAAGTTGATTACAAAATAAGTGAAGATACATTCATAGTAAAAAAAAAAATATTGACTTTATTTTTTAATAAAATTATAAAAACAATTTATAAATTCAGAATTAATTATTTTTTAATTTTTATTATTTATAATTAATTTAATGTAAAAAATTGTAATCCTTAAATAATTTTTTTTAATAGCTGGTTTTCTTTGGTCAATTAAAATATATATTATTAAAAAAAACCTTTTCCAAGTAAGAACTTGAGAGAAACAATGTTCCAACCAATCGAATGTTCAACAAAAATATTGCTTTTATTGAGAATACTAAGAGTGACTTTGAGGAGCAGCCATTGGAATCTTTAGTACCCATAAAATTTTTTTTAAAAAAAGTGAATGAAATTCATTCCTTTGACTATTTTATAGAGTTGATGGAGAAGCATGATTGTAACCTTTTTAATGTTTGTCCTTCTTCATTTTCCTTTATGAGAACTTCATTGTTTCAGGGGGCATGTGGACACTTTTTTTTTAAAATCATGCTCTTTGGGTGGTGTTTATAACGATGGTAGGATTGCTTTAGGGGGGCATGTGAACAACAATTTTTCAAACCATGCTCTTTGGTTTGTGCTCATAATGATGGTACGCTTGAAAAATGACAGCCATCAATCTTATGAGAGGATAATTTTGATTATGTTTTTTTTTCTTATTTAAGTTATGCCATAGAGTTTTTTAAATGTACAAATTGTGCATATACAATATATTTAAATAAAAAACATTACCCATTGTGAACACAAGTGTTTGTTTTCAAATTTAAAAATAAAAACCATACACATTTAAAACAATTGGACAAAATACTTATCACGTCGAATTACTATGCATAGATTTTATGAAAAAGGTTTGTCTCATTAAGTCTATTATGCCAATTGGATGAAAATGAAAGATATGTGAAGTTATGGTTCATTGGCTTGTTTTTAAGTATCTCTTTATTGTTTCAAGACTTTATGGACATAGATGATGACAAAAGGGTTATTTATCTATTCTTCTTCTTCATTTATAAATCTAGATTTGAATTTCTTGTTCATTCAAACCTATGAAAAGTAAAATGGTACCTTATTATTCTTTTTCTTCATTTATAAATCTAGATTTGAATTCTTTTGTTTATTCAAACCTATGAAAAGTGAAATGGTGCCTTATAAAAAATATGAAAAGTTTATTTTTTTATCAATAAAATTGTGTTTAGTAAATTATAATTTTTCATAATTGCATAGCACCAAGTTGTTGTTTTTAGTGTTTGTTTTCTAGTAGTTAAAAGAAGCTTTCTTCTTGTTTGATTGCTATACAGAGTTAGGGAGTTAGTTAAAGGAAATGAGAGAGAAACCAACCAATTAAAAGTGATAAAAGAACCTAACAAGTCCAAGTTATTTAGAAAACTCTCTTTGTTCACTTCAGAAGACACCTGTGGAGTTGAGGAACAATGAAACCTGATAAAAAAATTGAATCAAAAGAAAAACTCTTTAATCCTTAAGTCTTGGTAAAATATTTGGAGGTGGTTTTTGTTGAAGTTGAATCGTTTAAACAAGCCTTGGATGGGAGGAATGAGAATTTGGTCTAATCAAATAAGTTTTTCTTTGAAAATGTAAATCGATCTTGAAATTTTGAATATTATGTTCTATAATAATTAAATTCATCTTTTTTGAATGTTATTTGTTATAGACCCAAGTGGAATGATGGATGTGAATGAACACCATTCTTTAAAAAAAAAGACCTTAAAAATTATGTCGTAAAACTTTGTGCAAGTGTATACTTAGCTATATTTGTATTTTAATTAAATATGATTATAATCAAATAAAATTTCCTTACTATAGATTATTTAATTATATAAATTCCTTGAAATTTTATCATAAATTTATCTAATTTGTTAATTTTATTTTATGTGATTTAACTCACACAACTAATTGTTTTGTGTGAAACTTTTTATATTAAATAAAAATAATAAGAATTACACAACTATGATGTTGTGTTATAGGTGGAACTTATGATGAGATTTCAAGAAGGGTTGGAATTCACTACATCATTACAAAACAAAAAATGCATAGTGGAATTTGAGTGACATTTTGAATGAGATGAATAGAATCCAACAAACATTTGCTTAATTTTTATTTTATTTTCTAGGTAGTTTACATTTTATGCCTTATTATTATAATCATCATCTTGATACTCTCCACAACAAAACATGTAACTAACTTAAATGTGATTAGCATGAATCACAAATCGATGGGGAGGAATATAGCTCCCACAAAACATAGGATCTATGGACTTACCATAGTTAATGAGATCTTCCATCTATACCAATCCATGTCTTTAGTTGAATAGTTGAACATAAATATTTGCAAATAAATATGATTTATGGACTCACCATAGTTAATGAGATCTTCCAAAGCTATGTCTTAAAAACAAAACATGTAATTAACTTAAATGTGATTATTATGCATCATTGACCGGAGGAATCTAGCTCCCACAAAACATAGGTTCCATGGACTTACCATAGTTAATGATATCTTTATCTATAGAAATCCATGCCTTTAGTTGAATAGTTAAATATAAATATTTACAAATAAATATGATTTATGGACTCACCCTAGTTAATGAGATATTCCAAAGCTATGACTTAGTTGAATAGAAACATTTGCTAATTAACATTTCTCAGGTTGTATAAACTACTTGTAAATAAACGAGTTTGTAAACAAGCAAAATGAACACGAGTTTAATAATTTCATTGGACAAGTTTGGAGTTTATCAATAAAATTGTATAATTATTTATTTGTGGTTAGCAAATAGACAAGAGATAAAACGAGAATAACAGTAATCAAAGGAGCAACTAAAACTATGAACCTTCTTTTTGGGTGGTTATTATGTTTGTATAGCACATTGTAGGTCTTCAATTTGAACCTACACTCACACTATACCCATTCTCTATGGGAAAAAATGAATGGAATGATTGAGTGCGATGGTAATATTGACCTTTGATAAATTACTACACACCTTATTCCAAGGACTTTCCTAAAACTACTATGTTGGATTCCCTACTATCATTAAAGGAGGTAGAACATTAAAGTAAAAGCTTGGTTGATAGCTACGACGACACCTATGATTGCATGCATATCACATGGAGAGCAACAAGTTTGAACTGGGTTCTTAGAATTAGGACATTGGATGCATAACAGATGGTTTTGTTTTCTAAACAAGTGGATCGTTGTGTGAAACATATGGTTGTGACACATTTGCATGGGAAATCCATGGAATCTCATACATAACTCACAAATTGAGTTGACCAAGTGAAACTCTAAACCATGGTTGAGCCCATTCTCTTTGTGAACATAGAAACAACACATTCTCCAAAACATAAGTACTCTTCTTACAAAATATCAATCGCAACTCACATTTCATGCAAGAGTATCTCCAACAGTCAAGCTCCTAGAGCAAGGCACTATATTAGAATATTATGAGGTGTTGCGCTTCATGAATTTTTATCATACTCACAGCACTAGACATACTATTGTTTATGTGGCTATTGTTGTCTTTTGGATTTTGTCATACTTTGGGCTTCAAGACTATGATTTTGGTGTGTGACTTCAAGGTTTGAATAAGCTAACAATCACAATATTTGGTTGGGGCCTCACTTATCAAAATGAAGAAGGAATCCATTTAATACTAAGTGAGTCATTGGTTACAATAAACCATTCATTAATTGGAAAAATGGATTAATCAAATTACATATGATTTCTTCCTGGTTGGATCAAGTGAAAAAAATTCCTTTGTATACATTGACACTGAGAGAGAGTTTACAATGATAAAAACAAGCAATTAGTAGGTCTAATAATGTTTGTAGATAAGGAAGGAATGAAGGATGATCATGTTTTCATCTCAATAACACATTTTGTGCAGAATGACAAGTCAATTAGATCAGTTGATAGGTCACAGAATGAATGGAGGGATCTTTTCTTATTTTTTTTAGGGTTATGCGCTAAGGAATATATATATATATATATATATATATATATATATGCGATAGCTACTGATATGTTGAAATTATCAAAGAATTGTTTTGAGAAATCTAACGATGAGGGAATTGAACACAAAGTGCTAACTCTGAAGAAGTTCACCCGACAAAATGAAGGCCTCCTAGATTCCCAAAGGTTTATTTCCTTCCTCTTCTTCTTGTTTTCCCTTTCAACATCTATTCAACTCAGTGCCTAAGATAATTGTATCTGGGATTGTATGATATAAGAAAATGGGGCTTTTGTTTGTTGTTGAGGTTGAATTATTATTAAGTTGTCCACCAACAACTTTGACAGTGTTGATTCTCGTTGTGGTATGTCCACCCATATAGCATAAATTTTAAAGGGATAACATTTGGTGGGCGATTTTGGTAGAACAGTTATGATTTTGATTTAGCATATAAGCTGAAGGAAGTCCTCTTTCTATTGTGCATTCAACTAGATTAACTAGAGGCTTTATTAATACTAGTAGTGGTAGCACGCTATAGTATAACCTTCTCATTAGATAATTTGTTCTGATGTGTATTGTATTTATGTATATTTCTATATTGAAAGATAGGCGCCCTAACATCACATAAGAAGTAAGAAATTGATAGGTGATGTTGGTTGATGTACCTCTACCTTTTCCTTTGATATAGTTGTTGCTCCTGTTTTTGATGTTACTCTACCTCTACCATTGCCTTTTATGTAGTTGTTTATCTTGCTTCTAATGGTCTTGATGGTAGAGAAGATTTAATGAACACTGGCACTGGCTAGTGCCAGATATTGATCTACGAATGTAACTACTACTAGTTTTAGAAGAATTGGTTATTTGATGGTGACTTCAATAATCTATGGGATTGGAGGATCTACGGATAACTGAGGGTGAAATGACAAAATTGTTTGTTCTCCTGCCCTCCTAGCCAGAGAGAATGAATGAACGATATGGCGAAAGAATAAATTGATTGTGCTCAAATAGAATGAATAAACTTCAGAAGGATTTGATGTCATATAGAACAACAACTCTTACACTCTTGGAAGAATATAGTAACAACAACAGTTGTTGAACAAGAGTCGTGTTGAAGGATACGTTTTCCAGTTGGAGTAATACCTATCCAGATATCAAATGATATGTTTTACCATATGTCATACCGTATTTCCAAAGCTCCATGCACAAACATTAAGTGTTAGATACTAATGTTAAATTTGGATCAACATTAATTTACCTTGTGAGAGCTCAAATATCAATATATATCAGTTTTCCTATCTTTTAAACTAAGCTTTTAGTTTTATAGCCCCTTTAATTTCCTTTGACCTTAGCTCCATGCACAAACATTAAATGCCAGATACTAATTTTAACTTGGATCAACAATAATTTATCTTGTGAGAGAATGCAACGATTTTCCTATTTTTTGAACCAAGATTTTAGTTTGATAACCCTTTGAATTTCCCTTGGCCTCAATATGAAGCCAAACAAGACCTCCAAATATTTCATTGGTCAATTTTTTTTTATTTTCATGAAAATCTTATGTTAAACGAAACATAAATGCATAAAATAGTGTGCAGATTAATAGAAATGATGGCATGTTTACTGGAGTCCTTGCCAGCCTGAAGGAAGGAACTATTATTATGGGCGTTTGGTTTTTGAAGTTGATTTTTTTTAATTTTATATATATATATAGAGAGAGAGAGAGAGAGAGAGAATTTGAACATTTTAATTTTTTTTGTCAAAATTGTAATTTTGGATTTGATAAAATTGTTGTTTAAATGTAAATATGGATTCAATACCATGAAATGCACATATTGCAATGATAATGTACAATATTAATATCTCATTTTCATCATTTCAAAATGATTCTTGTCGGATTTTAAGTTAAAATAATTGGTTTTCCTTCATGTTATTTTCAGTGACTGAAAAAAGACAAATTTGTAGAACATTTAGAGTACAACTTAATTAACTACTTTATTTTTTATAAAATTTGTCAATTGGGCATATCTTGAGTGATCAAGAAAAAAACCGTTATCCTTCCTCGCTACTTGTGACTTGTTTACTCTCTTCATGAGCCAAAATTTATAGTGTTGACCTCGAAATGTTTGAACCCTAGTGAATCTAATTTACCCTAGATACCATCCTTGAAATGAGGAGAAATACCCAATGGGTTTCCTTGGGAAATGCATTACTCATAAAACGAAAACAAAAAGAAAAAATAAGTATTCTTGTATTAAAGAAATTTTTTGGTTGAATCGCTACCATAGAAATACAAATTTTCTAAAAAAGATGTCTTAAATACTTCAAAATTTCAACAATTGTCCCCTACTGCAATATTCTTAGAGTTCTAGAACTAGTTAATTACTTAGCTTACATATAGCCATAAATTGTTCTCCTAAATATTCTATGTTGCAAAGAATTACATAGTTCAATGGGGCCATGCCCACTAGGGGCTTCCATGTTGTTACTAACCTTTGAGGAGAAGATGATTGAGGACTATATATTTGCTTGAGTTGTGTTTTGCCATTGTCTTACTAATCATTGAGTTATGTCTTTGCTAAACTATATATTTGTTTGAATTAATTGTCTTTGATATTATCCTTGTATTCATCAATGTTGTTTTTTTTCAGAGGAAAAAATACCAGTCTTTGTTATTCATAGGAATCGTATTCATCAATGTTGTTATCGCCCTCACCCCACCCTCACCCTCACCCTCACCCTCACCCTCACCCTCACCCTCACCCTCAATTAAATAAATTGGTCAATTGCTAACTAGCTCTTTTGTTTATTTTATATGTGAATGAATTTGGTGTTATATGGTTGCGTAAGGTTATGAACTAGGTTGAAGATATACAGATATATGCACATGTGTGTATATGTCGTACCCTACTTTTTCGTTGGAGGGATCTTCGTTGAAGCTTTGGTTTTGAAGAGAGGCGTCCACTATTTATGATTTAAAGGAAATATTTAATGTAAGGACACTATATTCTCAATGGGCATGTTCTATTATGAAGTAGCGTGTATCTATGGCGAGGCGAATCTTAAGCTATCAATAAGAATCACGTGTTATATGGCATGTCGAATCTTAAGCTATCAATAAGAATCACATGTGTTAAAGAGGAAGCGAACCCCTTTAGTGTATTAAGACATAAAATGTGTTAGTGGATGTTCTCATCAGGATGTATTAATTGTGAAGGTATTAAACACCCATGGTTATTCTCACATTGTTATTATTATTTTTGTAATGTCCTCACTTGAGAGGCTTTATGATTATCCCTCTAACTCATCCAATTTTAGGGGTTTAGATAGAAATTAAATAAATTTGGTTAGGGATTAATTTTGGCTTATAATTATTTAATACAAATTAAATTAAAGCATTAAAGAGTAATGTAGACCATAGTTATAAATATTTAATTATTAGTAAATGTTTAATGAGTTGGAAGTGCCAAGGTGTGCTCATAGGAGGTTGGTGGACCCTCATGAGTTGTCTCCCACAAAAGGAAATTGAACAAAGCAATAAAAAACAAGAAAGTGGCAGGAGCAATCAGGAGAGGAATGAAAAGCAAGAAAGCAGTAGGAAAATCAAGGAAAAACAAAGTTTCCAAAAGTAGGAAAAGCATGCTAAAGCAGGAAAGGAAAGAAAGTAAGGAAACAAGTCACATAAACATGCAAGTTCTAATTCAACCGAGTATGGCATAATGAATGAGGCTAGAGGTTCACATGCAATGTATATTATCCAAGAAGTTATCAGAACTTATAAATCGAGGTTGAGAATACCCATTCACATCTTTTGTCATTTTGAGCATTCATCTTAAGAGCTCTGTGCATCTCATAGGCTTGGGTGGTGTGCCCCTTACCTGCATTGGGTGATGTGTCCCTTTGTTGCCGTTGATCCAACTGAGAGAATGAGAGATCCTTATGTTGGAGTTTGTGGAAGAGGACATCCAGTCCTTTTTATTGAGATTATTGCAACCATTTATGTTTATTTGTAGCTAAGATCTAAGTTCCATAATAGTTTGGTCGAGTTCCAATTTGATGTAGTAGAAACTCAAAGGTAGTAGTGTTCTATTTGCAACGTTTTGAAACAGTATAGAAAGTTTAATTGGAGATTTACAACCCATGTGTGCTATAGTAGTTTTCCATGAGCCTCCAGTGAGATATGTGATGATATTCTCTTTCTCATGGCTCTAATCCAGTAGTAAAATATCCTCCTCTTATTCTCAGATACTCCAATTCTACTTCTATTTTGTAAAATTCCAAGTATAATGGACATTATGTCAATTTGGCTCCAATTGACTATTGATTTCATCTCTAAAAGTTTGTTTATAGCTTGTTGTTGTTCAATGACAAGTAGTTAGCTTCGTATATGAGATTTATTTCATAATTCATGAGCATTAAATGCCATTTGAAAGTCTTTGTTTTCTATGCTTACACAATGGTAGATAAATTTGATATTGTAATTACCTAACTTCCACAACCATAAATCACATTCTATGAGTTGTTACAGTAAGAAGACATAAAATCGATCCCATCCCAAGCTTCATATCAACAAATTGTGACCTCCTAGTGTCATTAGAATTCACTCAGAAATTGTCACGTACCCATACCTCGACTATCATGCGGAATTAATAATTTCTTAAAGAACCATGGCTCTTCTTCTGAAATATAGGGCATGGTCGTGAAAACACTCTTTAGCATTCATGCCTAAGAATCAACATCACTATAACAGTCTTTATGTTCTTGACAGGTCCACTCTACAACCGGAAAGGTCATTTCCGCACTGAACCTGTCCTTTCCACACTCCACCTTTCGTCCTTCCTCCTTCCGCCTTCGGAACTCAGAAACCAAAAATTCAATGTGTGACAGAGTCATTCAAACCCCTTTCCACCTTCTGCCTTCTGCTTTCGGAACTCGGGAGTCAGAAGACTGACAATGACGGAATCCTTTAACCTCATTTATGCCTTCCGCATTATGCCTTTTCGCTGTCCAATGCGGAACTCGGGAATTGAAAAACTAAGAAATGACATAAACCTTTATCCATGTTTCTGCCTTCCGCATTCCACCCTTCTGCCCTCCAGCGCGAAACTCAAGAATTAGAAAACTAACTTTCTGCCTTGAATTTTTTTCCCTTTTTCCGCTTCCACCTTCCACAGGCGGATCCTGGGATTTGGAAAACCCAACATTCTACCCTATCTCAACTTCTCTCTTCCACCTCTCGTCTTCCGCAGGCGGATCCTGGGGTGCAGAAACACTTAAGTCAGATTCCTTCTGACTCTGTAACCAAGCTTCTAGTCTCCATGATCATAAGTAGAATGCATTGAACATACAAGACATATATAGATGCAAATGCGGGAACATTTAACAACAATAACTCTACTTCAACCATTCATAAGAATTCAACATAATCACGCATTCATAAGAAAATATATATTGTAGAAATAACATAACAAAGAATACTTATCTTGGAGATGAAGTTGTCTTGCAACTAGCTATGTCGTTGCAACGTTCCACCCAACCATAGGCCAGTTGTGTTCATTAATCTCTAAACACAACTGCTGCCCCCGAGTTGGGCATGATTTCCACAAGGAACTAGGGAATGACAGACTCACACACAGCTAGATCATATCATACACAGTCAAGCCAACACACAGTTGGGTTTCAGAGACTGTCTAGCCAAGCTAACACACAGTTGGGTTTATCAGGCAGCAGGAAAACAATCCAAACAGATGGGTTTCACAGGCTACTCAGCCAAGCCATCTCACTGTTGGGTTTCACAGGCTATTCATCCAATTCAGCTAACAGTTGGGTTTCACTAACTGCACACAGTCAAGCCAACATTCACATTAAGGACCAACCAAGCCAACATACGGGTTTATTAGGCACTCAACCAAGCCATCTCACTGTTGGGTTTCACAGGCTATTCAACCAAGCCAGCTAGTTGGGTTTATCAAGTTGTCCATCCAAGGATTACACACATGGCCAAATGCACAACAAGGGACACCCAAGCCAACTACCAGTTGCGTTTATCAAGTTGCTCAACCAAGACAATATCCAATTGGGTTTATTACGCTTCCCATCCAAGCCAATATACAATTGGGTTTCACAGGTTGTCATCCAATCTAATCTCCTATGGGTTTATCAGGCTGCTAAGGCAGTGGAAAGGTAGAATAACTAAGCGAGTGGCTCATTCCCCTTCTCTGCTACACAGTCCCTCGGGCTATGCCTTCCCTTCTAGTGCTCTTTAGGGCGTGCAATGAAGGTTCACTAGCCACTCTTATCTTTTCGTGAGGTTCCTCTCAGCACTAGGTATATCAAGCCCATTCCTCATCTCTTCCAATCCTAAGTCTTGCATAAAGTTTAGACCCAAACCAGGGTGCACATAATATCAAACCACATGGAGACACAACAACACAGGTTTCACTATGTAACACACAGAAATCGGGTCTCATACCACTCTGCAGGTTAGGATAAAATTGGAACACAGCAACCAGGGTCTCAGCAAAGGAAAATACTTGCAGAACAACCCATTCTGTAACTCAGGAGAGTGAACAACAATGAACCACATGTTGCACCACAATGAGCAAACTCTTCTGCGACGCAGGAGGATGAATAATCATGAATCCCCCCAACAATGAACGTTGAGGAAAAACAAAACCTTCCCTCGACTAAGGAAAGACAAACCGACATGCATCACGTGCTTCCTTACGTCAGATGCAAGAGTGTGGCTTCCCATATTGTAGGTTGCAGGAAAGCTCAATCACGAAACTGTCTGCCATGCCTTTCTCTTCCCAAGGAATTAATTGCCTCAACCATTCTTCTGGAAGAATTGAATGATTGAGGACAGAGGGAAAAAAGGTAGCTGAGGTTTTATGGGTTCCCCCATTGTCCTCTGGTCTCACCCTATGGATCAGGAGTTCAACAAACTCCCCTCCCTATTCCTTGTGAAATCATGCCCCCGACTCTTTCATGTTGTAGTGCATATCGACAAAATGTGTTGTGCTTTACCAACACTATAACCATAGGCATCAACCTTGATCACCTATACACAAAACACCAAATAAATGGTAGGGCCTTGGCCTTGATCTCCTTGATTTACAAACAATATATACATGATGTACAATTTCAATACCATGGGGTCAAAACCAAGGTGTGACATTCCCCTCCCCCTTCATTAGCAGTGTCCTTAGTGCTTTACAAAATTGAACAAAATTGGATGTGCCAATCTCATGGCATCTTCCAACTATCATGTAGCCTCATCTGGACCATAGTGCTTCCACTACACTTTTAGTTGTCCGATGGATCGATTCCAGAGCACTGTGACCTTCTGGTCGAGGATGCGCAATGGATCGGTTTGGAACTCTCCCCTAGGTTCCACCTGAATCACATCCCAATTTGTCACATGGTTAGGATCATGCACATATTTCTTAAGTAAAAAAACATGAAAAACATTATGAGCCCCAGTGCTAGCAGGAAATGCAAGTCTATATGCAACTAGCCCTATTCTTTCAAGCACTTCAAAAGGCCCACAATATCTAGGTGACAACTTGGTACAACTTCCAAGCTTCATGGAACTCTTCCTTGGCCTCACTCTGAGGTAAACATTATCCCCAACACAGAACTCTCTATGCACTCTATGCTTATCTTCATAGCTTTTCTGTCTGTCATGGGCTGCTTTCAAGTTCTTCCTGATCTTTGCAACCTCTTACTCCATTTCCTTGAGAAAATCTGGACCAAGCACAATCCCATTCACTAGATTATCCCAAGTCAATGGTTTCCTACACCTTCATCCATACAAGGCTTCATATGGACTCATTCCCAATGATGCTTGTTGTCCATTATTATATGCAAATTCTACCAAGTGTAAATAATCTTCCCACTTGGATGGTTTTTCCATCACATACATGCAAAGCATGTCTTCAAGCACTTGATTCACTCTCTATGTCTGTCCATCAGTCTGAGGATGGTAGGAAGTGATGAAGTTCAACTTGGTGCCCAAATATGTAAACAAACCCTTCCAAAACTTGGAAGTAAACTTAGGATCCTTGTCAAAGACTATTGCCTTAGGCAATCCATGCAATCTAAAAATCTCCTTCATTAATATTTTTTCAATGGCATCGGTCTTATATGTGGATTTAACCAGTATAAAATGTGATGCCTTTGTCAACTTGTCCACCACAACCATGATGGAATCATGTTGTCTCCAAGTAATTGGAAATCCTGTTATAAAAATCCATGGAAATAACTTCCCATTTCCATTCTAGGACTGGAAAAGGCTACAATAACCCTGCTAGGTGTTGAGGCTCAACCTTCACATGCTGACATTTCATACACTTAGAAATATACTCACCAATGTCCTTTTTCATTCCTGGCCAAAAATACTGCTTTCTGGATGTAGCAACTGTATTTTGATAGCTTGGGTGACCAGGATATGGAGCTTGACGGATTTCATCCATAACAATTCTCCTCAAGTCTGCTACATCTAGAATATAAATTATGTTCTTATTGGTAAGAATCCCATCTTCTTCCAATTTATATCCCTCATACTTCTTTTTAAGGATTTGGTGCTACAATTTGTCCTTGATATGCACATATATTTCATCTTTAGCAGTATGATTAACAATCTGATATCTCAAATTTGACTGGAAATACTAAGAGATGCCACATGCATTTCATGCACCTTCCTGTTGAGTGCATCATCAACTTAATTTTCTTTTCCTTTTATGTGTTTGATTTCAAAATCAAACTCAAGCAAAAGCTCCAGCCCTCTAGCTTGCCTAGCATTTAGAGTTGACTGATCAAACAAATATTTCAGACCATAGTGGTCTGTCCTTGGATCAAATTTTATGCCTATTAAGTAATGCCTCCACATCTTGAGAGGATGTACTATGGCTGCAAGTTCTAAATCATGAGTAGCATAGTTCTTCTCATGATCCTTCAACTTTCTGGACTCATAACATACCACGTGGTTGTCTTACATAAGAACTCCTCCAAGTCCTTGATTACATGCATCGGTACACACCACAAAGTCCTTTTCTGGGTCTGCAATCTTCAATATTGGTGCACTTGTAAGAAGATTCTTCATCTGCTGGAATCTCTCCTCACGTCTTTGTGTCCATTCAAACTTTATCCCCTTATTTTGCAAAGAATTGATTGAATGTGCAACCTTGGAGAATGCTTCAATGAACCTCCTGTAGTCTCCTGCAAGTCCCATAAAAGATCTTACATCTGTCACATTTCTTGGGGTCGGCCAATTCATAATGGCTTCAACCTTTTCAAGGTCCACAAATATTCCTTCATCTGAGATAATGTGACCCAAATAATGAATTCTATCTTTATAAAAGTCACACTTTCTCAACTTTGCATACAACGTATGCTCCCTTAGCAATTGCAATGTCAGTCCCAGATGTTCTTCATGCTCTTCCTCATTCTTAGAATAAATAAGAATGTCATCAAGGAAAACAAGAACAAACTTATCTAGATACCTACTAAAAACACTATTCATAAGGCACATGAATGTAGTTGGTGCATTTGTGAGACCAAATGGTACCACTTCAAACTCATAATGTCCATACCTTGTTCTAAAGGTTGTCTTATGAATTTATTCATCCTTGATCCTTACCTGATGGTAACCAGACCTCAAGTCAATCTTGGAAAATTCCTTTGCTCCTCTCATTTGATAAAAAAGGTCATCAATTCGAGGTAAAAGATATTTATTATTCACAGTGACTTTGTTCAAATGTCTGTAATCAATACACAACTTAAGTGTACCAACTTTCTTTTTCACAAACAGAATTGGTGCTCCCGAAGGAGACACACTTGGCCTGATGTACTTCTTCTCCAACAACTCTTGTAGTTGCATCTTCAGTTCTAGCAATTCTGGTGTGCTCATCTTGTATGGTGTCTTAAACACTGGTGTTGCCCTTGGCATAAGGTTAATTGTAAAATCAATGTCTCTCTTTGGAGGAAGCCCTGGAATTTCATCAGGAAAAACATCCCTGAATTCACGCAACACATGAAAGTACTCCAACCTAGGAGTTTCATTCTCTGCTGCCTCCAAAACATGGGTTGCATACAATCTGCAACCTTTCCTACATAACTTTTTCAGCTACATTGCTGAAATCCGCCTAATAGAAATCACCTTTGGAATGCCTCTTACAACCCTTGGATTTCCTTCTTCATCCATGCATTTAAAAGTCTTATTTTAACAGTCAAGCTTAACTCTATGAATTTCTAACCAATCCATTCCAATGAGACTATAATAGGAACCAAGTGGTAGAACATTTAAGTCTGCATAAATGACCCATCCATTTCTAATGGACATTTCCCTGCCACTTCACTAAACTCTCTCTTGGTTCCAGTGGCTAGTTGAACTAACCATGCTTTTCTATGCTTTAACTTAAAAGCAAAAATCTCAACAACTCTAGGAGTAATATAATTGTGAGTAGATCCAGGGTAAATCAAAACAAAAACAAATTGCTCAGCAATCTTACCTGCAACTTCAACCATAGTAGACTGATGATCTTCCTGACAGTCCTCTAGTGTTGCATAATTTCTAGGTACAATCCTTGCTACTTGACCCATAGTTTCAGCTTCTTGAATGTTGTGAGATTTCCTTACATACCCATTCTCAAGTGGACAGTTCCTGTGCATATGGTTTTCTCCCCGTCTCCAACACTGGAGAGGCTCTATGATCTCTTTTGGATTTCTTGACCTGTCATCCATCACTCTAGCTAGCTTAGTCACAGCTTGTGATGGATTTCTTTGTTGATTTCAGAAGTGAGATGGTTTGAAACCTTTCTTCCTTTGGTCAAACTTCTCATTCTTCTTGTCCTTCCATGCCTTATGGTTATCATGTTTTCCTTTGTATGACCATAGCAAACTTAGCCTTACTGATAGCCTCTTCTAGAGTTCTAGGTTCATCAAATTCAATCATGTCCTTGTAAGACTGAGGTAACCCACTTAGAAAAAAATGGATTTCACTTTGTCATCTTTGATATACCAGACATACCTCAACAACTCCAAGAATTTGTTTGCATATTCTTCCATGGTCAGCTGCCCCAATTTCAGCTCATGGAACTCTTTGATCTTATCTTCACAGTACCTGTCAAAGAGGTACTTCTACTTAAAATACTTCTTGAACTGCTTCCACACAATATTCCTGTCATTGATCTTCCTCACTTTCCTGAAGTGCTCCCACCATATAGATGCTCTTCCATTCAAATTGAATATGGCTACCCTTGCCTTCATATTTCCAAAGTAGTCTTGAACTTGGAAATATTTTCTCATCCCCAGAAGCCAAGATTCAGCTTCTTGACCAGTCCTTACCTCACCATTAAAGGTAGGTGGCCTTACCTCACCATTAAAGGTAGGTGGCCTGTGCATCATCCATGTTGTAGGTCCTCATGGTTGAGCCAAAGCCAACTTTTCCTAGACTACACTATGACTCTGCAAAATGTGTTAATAAACACCATTGTTAGACAATCTTAGAATTCAAAAATCACTTACCGACCGTTCACTACAAAATTGGAAACTAATCGCCACGACGGAGATTAAGATCAATGGGCAAGGTTGATCCCCAAAGAGATAAACAGTTGACAACGATTCCACTGGGAGAACTAGCGCAAACAAAGAAAAATTTGTTGTGCGCGATAGGAAATGTGTGTAAATGATGTGTCCTCTTCCCATTGGATATCATGCTCAAATATCGGAGGTATGAAAGTCACTTTATGGAGCGCAAAATCTTTATCTAATTGGGTTCACCATCAATTTTAATTCCTCTCTTTAACTAGCGCTTCCTGAGACATTTGGTCGGGTTAGCTAAATTTAGTGGTTCTGCTAAATAACATTTTGTCTTGCTACAGTTTTCTCTTTGCAACTATTAACTTGGCCCATTTAGGCCCAATGTTGTAACATTTAGCTCTAATACCATAATTTCACGTACCCATACCCCGATTATCATGTGGAATTAAAAACTTTCTTATAGAACCGTGGCTCTTCTTTTGAAATACAGGGCATGGCTGTGAAAACACTCTTCAGCATTCATGCCTAAGCATCGAAACCACTATAACAATATTTCTACCCTTGATAGATCCACTCTGCAACTGAAAAGGTCATTTCTGCACTAAACCTGTCCTTTCTGCACTCCACCTTTCTCCCTTCCGCCTTCACAACTCAGAAACCGAAAATACAATGTGCAATAGAGTCATTCAAACCCCTTTCTGCCTTCCTCCTTCTGCCTTTCCACCTTTCACCTTTGGTTGACAACAATGGAATCCTTTAACCTCATTTCTGCCTTCTGCATTCCGCCCTCCAGTGTGGAACTTGGGAATTAGAAAAATAACAAATGACAGAAAATTTTATCCATGTTTCTGCCTTCTGCCCTTCTACCCTCTAGTGCGGAACTCGGGAATCAGAAAACTAACTTCCTACCTTGATTTTTTGGTCCTTTTTCCGCTTCTGACTTCCACCTTTCGCAGGAGGATCTCGAGATGCAGAAAACCCAACATTTTTCCCTGTCTCAACTTCTCTCTTCCACCTCCCGCCTTCCGCCTTCCGCAGGTGGATCCCGAGGTGCAAAAACACTCAAGTCAGATGCCTTCTAACTCTGTAACCAGGCTTCTAGTCTGCATGATCATAAGCATAATGCATTGAACATACAAGGAATATATAGATGCAAATGCAGGAACATTTAACAACAATAACTCTACTTCAACCATTATAAGCATTCAACATAATCACACATTCATAATAAAATATATTGTAGAAACAACATAACAAGGAATACTTATCTTGAAGATGAAGTTGTCCTGCAACTAGCTATGTCGTTGCAACATTCCACCCAACCATAGGCCAGTTGTGTTCATTAATCTCTCAACACAACTTCCACCCTCGATTTGGGCATAAATTCCACAAGGAACTAGGGAACATTAGACTCACACACAACCATATCATATCATACACAGTCAAGCCAACACACAGTTGGGTTTCACAATCCGTCCATCCAAGCCAACAAACAGTTGGTTTTATCAGGATGCAGGAAAACAAGCCAAACTGATGGGTTTCATAGGTTACTCAACCAAGCCATCTCATTACTGGGTTTCACAAGCTATTCATCCAAGCCAACTAACAACTGTGTTTCACATACTGCACATAGTCAAGCCAACATTCACATTAAGGACCAGCAAATCAAACAGATGGGTTTATCAAGCACTCAGCTAGGCCATCTCACTGTTGGGTTTCACAAGCTATTCAACCAATCCAACTAGTTGGGTTTATCAGGTTGTCCAACCAAGGATTACACATATGTCCAAATGCACAAAAAGACACAACCAATCCAACTACCAGTTGGGTTTATCAGGCTTCTCATCCAAGCCAATATCCAATTGGGTTTATCAAGCTGCCCAACCAAGCCAATATACAATTGGGTTTCATGGGTTGTCATCCAAGACAATATCCTTTAGGTTTATCAGGCTGCTAAGGCAGTGGAAAGGTAGAATGAATAAGCTAGTGGCTCATTAAAGAGCTAAGGACACCTCCACAAGATCTATGTGTCCTGGAATCCACATTGCATGCACCCCAACACAAGGAAGCATCCCCTTCTTTGCTACACAGTACCTCGGTCTATGCCTTCCCTTCTAGTGCTCTTCAATGCATGCAATGAAGATTCACCAACCACTCTTCTCTTTTTGTGAGGTTCCTCTCAGCACTAGGTTTATCAAGCCCATTCCTCATCTCTTCGACTCCTAATTCTTGCATATAGTTTAGACCTAAACCAGGGTGCACATAACAATAAACCACATGGACACAGGTTTCACTCTGTAACACAGAGAAACAAGGTCTCATACCACTCTGCAGTTCAGGATAACACTGGAACACAATAAACAGGGTCTCGACAAAGGAAAATACTTGCAAAACAACACGTTCCGCCACTCTAGAGAGTGAACAACAATGAACCACACGTTGCACCACAATGAGCAAGCTCTTCTGCAACGCAAGATGATGAATAATCACGAATCTCCCCCAACAATGAACATTGAGGAATAACAAAATCTCCCCCTAGGTGAGGAAATACAGACTCTCACACATCACATGCTTCCTTGCATCAGAAGAAAGAGTGCGGCTTCCTAGACTGCAGGCTATAGGCAGGCTCAATCATGAAACCAACTGCCATGCCTTGCTCTTCCCAAGGCATTAACTGCCTCAACCTTTCTTCTGGAAGAATTGAATGATTGAGGACATAGGACAAAAAGGTAGTTGAGGGTTTATGGGTTCCCCCCTTGACATATGGTCTCACCCTATGGCTCAGGAGTTTGACTAACTCCCCTTCCTATTCCTTGTGAAATCATGCCCCCATCTCTTTCACGTTGCAATGCATAGCTAGCTGTGGTATTTTATTAAATTGTACATTTACATGATATTCCAAAATGTGTTGTGCTTGACCAACACTATAACCATAGGTATCAACCTTGATCACCTATACACAAAACACCAAATCAATGGCAGGGCCTTGTCCTTGAACTCCTTGCCATAATTTACATACAATATATACATAATGTACAATTTCAATACAATGGGGTCAAAACTAGGGTGTTACATAAATGGCCTAGTCAAGTTGTCCTAGATTTGACCTTTCTTCCTAGTTTCTCCAAATCGCTTACTATCACTCCCAAAATATGCCAAGTTGAGTCCCAATGTTTATATCAGTGTTTTCTTAGCAATTTGGAGTTAGATACAGACTATCCACTTCCATTCTTGCACAAGAATCTATTAGGTTCCATAGTAAGTCTTAGGGGCATTACCTTGAAGTCTTTGGGTTAACCAAAGGAGTCTATCCAAGTGCGATACACCTAGAGAATGTGCAACTGTCGAAGTTGGGAGTTTGATTTAGGTTTCTATTGAATGTCCTCAAGCCATATCAAAACCTAAAATCCACCTTGAGAAAATTTTGGGAAGTCTTGATGTGTTAGAGTCTTCAATTTTTAAACCTCCTATCCTAAAACTAGTTAAATTTGAGTTATTGTGCCTGAATCTTGATTTGGGTACATTGCACTTTTTGTGTAGATATTTTTAATGTAATTAATAGTGAGAGTTTCTGAATTTAAGAGTTCGGTGTTTCGAGTGGGCATTCCACTCATCATTAGGGAGCGCAAGAAAGCTCATAAATAATGTTTGATTTTTTAGTTAGTTTTTCTTTGTAGTTATAAGGTCATGACTTATTATAGAAAAGTTAAATGGTTTATGTTTATGGGCGTTAATAATATATATTATCATTTTCATTAGGTTGAGAGGTACATTTTGTAGTTTATACGTGATACTTAGATTTCAACTTATAAATTGTATTGGATGATTACATATAAATTGTAAATGCATGGTTATATTGTTGAGAAAAACTAAATAATGACTTCATGTGTAATTGTTGTAATACTAAGCTAGTAATAATTTAATTTTAAGTTCATCACTTGAAAAAGGTTAAAAGTTTTATGTTTTGAATTTTTTTGGCTTATCATCAGTGGAATTATTTCATAAAATCTTTACCGAAATTGCAATTTTGGATTGTTGAAATCATTGTTTTTATTGCATAAATGGATTTAGCACCCTCAAATACCTCTAATGAAATCAAATTTTGAAATGTTAATGATTGATATATGCAATTCCACCAATATTGAATGCTTCTTGCAAAAAAAAAAAAATGTTGGTTTCCTTTACTGTTGTTTTGATTGGTTAGAGAAGGTGAAGTCCACCGCATGTTTATATTGCAGTGCTACAAATTAGTCAAACACCAAATTGATGTATGGAACCTTCTTGTTTGTGGGAAAATAGACCCTCCACATAGTGATTTGACTGCTTAATCTATGGAGATGTACAAACCATATCTCATCCAAATTCAAAAGTGTGACCTCCCAAGAGGAGACACATATTCTTAATCATTAAGTTCACTTAGACAATAAATATGCTTGTATGGATTCCTAGTGTGAAGCTTAGGTCTAATGTTCGACTAGTGAATGGCTAGGCATGCAGACGCAATAAATATGCTTCTATGTTCTATGTAGTAGGCTTTCCATGGTGAAATAAAGCTATGTAAACATTAACATTGAAATATAATATATATTGTTTCAAATATTTGCAAACAACATAGGAGAGGCTCTAATTCCACCATAGAGAAAAAGGAAATGGGGTCTATTGAAGAATAATCTTTTACTGTCAATTGTTGGCCTAAGATATTATCTCTTTTCCACCACGTGCTTTAAACAAACCCATCTTCCTCCATTGTCTTAGACAAACAATGATGAAGCTAGGTAAAGGTTGGTGATGAACTCTACCTCACATTGTTATTGAGGAATGTATTGAGTATACTCATTACAAGGGGAATGAAAAATTAGTTTATTCTACTATCAAAGGGGAAATCAATGATCATTCCCATAATGATTTCATAGCCATTTAATGTCATTCTCACATTTATGCTCTCCATTGTTCGTGTTGTTTCCTCCATTCATTTTGTCAACATGTATTCAAACTTTAAGGTGTCCAATACCATATCAATGTGGTATAAGAAGGGATGTGCATCCATGGGAAACAAATAAATAGGTTGTAGATGCGCATAGAGGTTGAGAAAGTTAGGAATCCTTCACCCGCTAATTATTGCTACTCATTGGTTAGTTGAGTGTCAAGTTCTATTCTTCCAAATTTATCCCAGAAAGCATTCAACAGATTGGGCTCTTTTTGCCTACATTGAGGAGCATTGAAAAGTAATAATATCCTTTAGGTGTTGTTGAGCAAAGAAAGGGATGATATTCCCTATGTTGTGCAGAGTAGTGGATGAGATTGCAATCATTGTTTGATGATTAGATGAGGTGTCTAGAGCATTTTGTAGTAAGAAACTTGGTTGATTCACGAGGGGATGGGTTGATTGAGTGTGCTAAAAGTGATAGCTTGTTTGCTTTGCCTTAGTGGCCTCGTAGCCTATCTTAGGGGTGGCATCAACTCTCAATACCTATGGTTGGGTGAAAAATTACTTATATGCAGATAGCTTTTTGGGCTATCTTTTATCAAAAGATAAGTCTTCTATCTTTGTTTGTATCTTTGTAATTTAAATGACATCATTGTTATGAGATTATATCTATGGTGCATGCTATGTGTCAATGTGCTTAACTAGGAACACGAATAATTGTTTCCAACTTGCAATCTCCATTAATTCGTGCTATTACATGCTAGTATATTCCGTTATATTTTATTATTGAGCGTCATGCATATTTTTAAATAATTATTAATTGGTGTGAGATACATTCTCTATTGGGATTAAGGTCAATAGTCTCTTGAGGATTGAGAATTTAATATGTTGAACATGGCTCCTTAGCCCATTACTTGGAGTTTAAGAGAGAACACCAAATTAGATAGATATATAATCTCTGTCATAAAATAATAATAATAATAATAATAATAATAATAAATTAAATACAATTTAGAAATTAACTTAAATTCATTTTGATATTTTTCATTTTTAATAAATTTGAAATTAAGACAAAGATTTTAAAATACATAACTTATTTTAAGATGTTATTAAAAACATTAAATATTTAAAATTTAAACAAACAAAAGTTATAATCATATTTAAAAGTAACAAGGTTAAAGTATCAAAAGTTATAATTATGTTTTAAAAAAATGGTAAAGTATCAAAGTTATAATTATGTTTAAAAAAATTGGTAAAGTATCAAAGTTATAATTATGTTTAAAAAAGATAGTGTTAAATATCTTAGTAATGTAAAATTTGTTTCTGGACTTTGTGGCTATATGTTGTAACTTTTGATGTAAGGTTTAGGTGTGGGTGATTTGTAACTTCCTATGTAAAGTTTAGGCGTGGGTGATTGTGGTTTTATTATACTTTAATTAAAATGTAATTTATTTTTTATATAAATTTTGAATAAATTTTTTTTATTAAATAAAGTTTAGTAATATAAATTTTCACTTTCTGATAGCAAAAAAAATCAAATGTATAATTTTATTTTTTTCAAAATGTATAAATAAATATTATCTATTTTACTATCTTTTTATACCTGTCGTCGGCAGGTTATATAGCGATCGGTTGGTCGCCAAATCTCATTGACCAACCGATCAATGGAATTTTGAAAATAATGTTATCTAAAGTTTTTTAAATTTTGTATATTAAAATTATTATTTTTTAAATTAAAATTACTTTTAAAATTTTAGTAAATTAAATTATCTATTTTGTGATTGGTGCAATACAATGATTTGACTATTTTCCCCTGCTGTGCAAAATAATTATCAATTTTTAAAAATAATAAAAAACAAAAAAAAATTGAAAAATACACAAACATGCCATCTGTTGTGCAATTAATTCCGATTTGAAAACTGTGAAATGTACATTTCGCCAACCCATCACGAGATTCAAAGTAGCAATCGCTCAAAAAAATTATTGGTAGTCTCTTCCTTTCATCGCAACCGTCATTCAATTCACATTAGACAGATCGAGGGCGCATTTTTTTCCGGTGGACGGGATCAGTAAAATCAGTATATCCTGAGAAAGACGCTGAATCCTAATCGAGAATGTACCAGAGTCATCTCGAGACAAAATATTAAACCGATTAGCGCCCAACATGCATTTCGGCACAATTAACAACCCAGCAATATGTTCCCTAATCTACAAACCGTGATCAAAGCTCATCCGAAAAGAGAAAAACAAGCAAAACGTTCAATAAACTTAGAAAATTTCGTAACACATTCTCAACAATGAAGCCGAACAGATAATCCGTAATCCGTAATCGACAGTATGAAAAAATACAATCCCTTCAATTGAATATCACGAGCTTAGGGTTTAAGAAATTGAAGAACTTACTTGGCCTTGGGAGGCAGCGTTGTGGTCATGGAAACCTTGTGCGATCTGGCTAAATCAGCACGCAGAGCCGAGGCCAGCTTGACACCATGAAAGAACAACGAAGGTGCAGGGCAACAGGCAGCCAATGAAGTGCCATATTTGGGAATTCCAATGCATTCTACAACACAAGTGGTGGATGCCATCTCTTCTGCAACAAAAAAGCTAACAAGAAGTGAAGCAAAAGAAGTGTTTCCGCCCAAAACTTCGAAAGAGTGTGTTGGAAATATAGATAAATAGGGAAAAGATTAGCCTAACGGTGAACTGCCAGTGTGTGGGTTTCCAGCTCCACTTGGCTGTTTGCATGTAAAATAGAGAGCAAATATCTTACACAGTCACTATTTTCTTGTAGCTCCAGCACGTGCCCACAGTTTCTTCTCTCCCATAGAGAAGCTAAGGCCATAAACCATCAAACTCCCCAACCACCATGGCTATGTCAAAGTCTCCACCTGTCATTAATTCTAAGGTCCTCGGATTACTCGCTCGTTATGACCGATGTTAGCTTGTGTGTTGAGGAGGGCTCTTAGACGGCGGTGTTGCTCTGTTAGGTCGGGATTAAAAATACTTGCAGACGAAGTAACCCACGGCATTAAAATATGTCTCGATTCAAATTGCAGTGGGTGAATTGTATAAAACATGACAAATTGCACTGGGTGAACTATTTAAAACATGACAGAGCAAAAAGGAACCCGTCGTTTACACATGCAGGTAAAGAACAAGTAAGTTCATGCTATATATAAGGGACAATTGTCTGCATTTGCAAAAAAAATGGTTAAAGCAGTAGGATAACCTCCAAAGTGGTCAAGACACTATAGAATGAGTGAAAGTCGATGTCTTACCTGTAACGCCATGTATATATGCAGTTTGCAATTGCTAGAAGCAGATAAGCGATAGCTAGCGAGCACTCCACAGGGATGCAAACCTCATGAATGCAACCACTTCATTTGGATTTCTTCCCCTCCATGTGTTAAATTGCTCCAAAATTGTCGACTATTTTTGGGTTGAAACATGCTTCACTCCCACTAAATTCCGGGCAGACTTTTGGCTATAAGAAACCATCTTTGAAATGAATGCGTAGCTGCACGCCAGGATTTTTCATCATAGGCAACCGAGAAACATAAAGGAAGGCTGTTGTCCTTGCTGCCACTCTATGACCTCTTAATTTTTATGAAAACCTCAATCTCTTCAAGCCCTCAAAGCTTCTTTGTGGGTTTGGCCTATTGAATTTTGAGTCCTTCATTGTAAAATTTCAATGCATTCTCATGTTGAAAGGCTCCAAAATCTAGCTCAAAAACCTTCCCATGGATGCACATAGCACACTGAGGCATTGCGGACACAAGGGCAAACATTGAAGTTTTGAACATTGAAATTTTTGACATAGGTGAATTTTTGAACACTGAAATTTTTTACTGCCAACAAATATAATTTTTCAATAATGGAGAATATTTTGGATGATGACAGTACATGTTATTAGAAAAAAACATAATAACTTAATTCTACAACAATAAATATTTGCATTAACGTTCTCTGTCTATGATAAATTCTGTGTCTATGATAAAAATCTCGCAGATATCTGTTACTATCAAGCAAAGACTGAATTCGATGATCACGTTATTGAAAGACAGTAATGTCCAACAAACACTAAAATAAGAATTAGGTTAATTCTGTGGCAATTTCAAGACAACGATTTGCATGAATGTTGTCAGCGTGTAATAAAATCTCATAAATCTCATTTATAGATATATATGAAGAATTAAAATTACCAGCAAGGGTGCCATATGTGACACGAAAGTTGTTTGTGATCTTCTTGAGTTGAGAGTTTGAATATCTGGTTGGCTTTTCATAAGCATATTCCCTTACGAATTTCTCCACCTCTGAAGCAGATTTATGAGAAGACTATGTTCTCCTCCTCCTCTTGGTATAAAACGCTAATAAGAGCATTGATGTTGCATTCAAATCAACTCCTCCAAAGGAGCAACCTGCAGTAGAATATTGAACAAAAAATATAAATGTGATGTTCGTCCAAGACCGAAGGGAATAATGGAAACCAATTCACCTAAGTGTTAAAGTGGAAATAGTGGATAGGAAGAAAACATAAATTTTACCTATTATAATGACTGATTGGTTTGCACGACCTGTAAAACAACCATAACAAGTATCACAAGTAACAGTAAGGATCTACATATACATATGTTAATAATTTGAAGGGAAGTTCCCATTAACATTAACATTCGCAGCTTCAAGTGATCAGAGATGAGGATGGGCCATCAATAGCTATAATAACCCTATTTATTGGGACTTTATAACAAATTAACTGAACTTTTAATTCGAAGAAGTTTTGCTGAAGATTAAAGCATATCATGGTCGGGGCATTTGTGGGTACGGTGTCCATCTCTGGAATAGCAGACAAAAGGTGCGGTTGAATCAGAAATGTTGTAACCGCAAAGCCCCTCACTTGCCTGACATGATTTACAATGTCCATCTCCCAGTTCACAGAGGAGGTTGTCCATCTAGTTTTGCATGGATTCAATGTGGCTTTGGTCAATTGCATGTTTCGACACGTAATTCGTTTTCTTTGTTTTTTTATTTTTTCAAAAAGATTGGGTTTAATTAAACGCCTTTTGCTATTTCAATAAGTAAGTTTGTCTGATTGATCGATCTAGGGATAAAATGTTTGATAGTCTATAGACATTGCTAGCTGACTAGATGCAATTCCCCTTACAAATTCCCCATGTATTAGTCCTTTAAGTAAATTCCTCCAACCTGGATATGTTGGTTCAAAAATTATATCGCTTATAAGTAGTTAGGTTTTTTGTTTTCAATATTTTTAATAAATAATTTGTATTATTTTATATATATAAATTTTTAATTTTAAAGTTTGAATGAACATATATATATATAGGACTAAGTAGTTGGTCTTG
>LPNX010412459.1:368789-389342 GCA_001517045.1 Pseudotsuga menziesii | reverse complement strand
AGCTAGGTTGCTTAGGGTAAACTCAGTTTCAAAAAATCAAAATATCTCTAAGCAATATGAAAGCATGTGTTAAAAATTTCATTATAACAACTAATTTCTAAAAGAACATGTAAGTAGGGTATATAAACCTTGCACCTGTGTCACAAAAAATTAGTGTTGAGAAGCATGTAAAAAATGTAGAAATTAAACTACAAACAAATTGTCATAACCATATTGTTAGTCTTGCCAATCCTAATGAAAAAACCTATAAAGAAAATGTATAAATTAAACTACAAGCAAAACCATATTATTATAAATTATTAATTTTTTTTATATTATTAAGCGTGACTTTGATTATGAAGCAAACTTGACTTTGATTGTGAAGCAAGCCTGGAATCGACTCAGTTCTGCGCTAAAGGTATGTAAAAAGAAACCATTTATTATTTTCTGCAAACTAATAATAGGATCCAATGTCAAAACTTTGGCGATCAAATATTAGGATCAAAGTACTGCTCAAACTTAAAACACCAAGTCCAACTTATCTTGTAATGCACTTTGCATTAGATGCAATAAATAAAAAGATAATTCGAATGTTCTACTTCAAATAATGAAACCATTCAAATGTTCTATATTAGATATGAAGCAATTGTGAACACTTAACTAAATTTTTCCAATAATTTAAAAAAAAAAAATTATAACCAATTATACAAATTATAAACATTATTTTGAAGCAGGGATTAGCTGCTTTGTAGCTATTTTTCTTGTTTATAAACCTCCTCTTACGTATGGATTGTGTATGTTGTACTAATTTTTTTTTGTATGTTTTTAATGTTTCATAGTTACTTCAGCTTTCAACTTATATATACAATATAGCATTAAAATATTTCTAAACGGCAGGTATAGGTATAAGCAGCCTTGCTGCTATTTTCTTGTTTATATAAATAAATATTATCTTCTTCACTATCTATTTTTAATGATTAAAGTTGTTCTGTGAATTAAATAAGTTTCACCGTATCGATGGTCCACGTGCATGTATGCAGTGTGTGTCTAATATCATTGGCAATACGAATCTTACGCCATCGAGGGGGAACACTTTTGTTATAGTTTTTTACATATAAATAACATGTGTTACTGGAGAAGGTATATCCATTTTCATCGTATTAAAACAAAAACACTTTTATTTTACTACTCCCAAGGACATTTAATAAAAATATTACACCTTTATGGGAAGAAACAAAAGTTATATAATTTAATGGAGATTTGGAATAAGTAAATGTCAATACTTTGTTGAGGGCGACTCCTCGGTTTGATAAAAGATAAAGGTTTATTATAAGTGCCATCGTTCATCGTTCACTGGTTGTTAGATGGAGTGCCTATTATGATTAATGTTTTTCACATTTTAACCAAACTTTCGTAAAGTTCAAAAATTCATGATTTCATGTAGTGTCGTTATTTTAATTTTTCTAAATTTTGGCTTTCATGTTGGTTGAAATGCGTGGTGTCATATTTTCTTGTTTGGCGATGGAATGCTCACTTCTTATGCTAAGCATTGATATTGCAACCTTCTTCTGCATAGCCTTCACGGTGTTACCATATGGTGATAATTAGGTGATGGATACATCACTTCATCGCCATTGCCTTGCCTTTGCATTCATCCTTATCTCTCCATGTCTCTTCATTAATCTTCTCTTTGCCTTTCCATTTTGAAATACAACTATGTTGTTGCTTAAATTGTTGGTGGTGATATTGATGTTGATTGTTGCTTAAATTGCTGCTAGTGATATTGATTTTGAGCCAACAAAATAACTTGTTGAATGGATAGATGACAGATGTCAGCTGGTTTAACCAAACTTCCCACAAATTTCCGAAACTCATGATTTCTTGTGGTGCCACTATCCGTCTTTTCAAAATTTTGGCTTTGATGCTATTCGCTGAAATATTGGGGTCTTATTGCATAGGCGATGGAAGAATGTTGGGCTCCTATGTTGAGCATTGAATAATCATCAATCCTGCATCACTTTCACTAACATTGCCTTCATCGCCAAGATTCTCATCGTCATCATTGCATCGCCTTCAACTGGTTAAAAACATCATTGCTACTACAACATTCTTATGCTGCCTCTTCCTCTTTTTCCTCTTAATCTCTCTGCAAGTTAGAAAACCCTTGATTGCATAAAACCCATCGCTTTGTTGTTTTCTTCTGAGAAGTATACTTCTAATAAAGGAAACTTGAACCGCAGATCGCAAACAAGTTTGAAGGTCAGTGAAATTCCTAATTTGAGTAGAGTTAATTAATTGAAATGAAATTCTTAGATTTACTGTCCAAAGAGTGAAACTTTCTAATTTATTATAATCTATAATTATCCATGGAATGCTCTTTTTCCTTGATAAAGTAATGAGGTTGAACATATGGTTTGCTTATTGTTATTACAGCATGAACAAAGTATTGCTAATGGTTTTTATTTAAATCTACATAAATAAGAAGTTCTAGCTTCTCTAGTTTAGTTTATTGGAGAGGTTGAATTCAAATATAATCTCAGGCTTGATCTACTTGGTGAGTTGGATGGTCCTTGGTGTTGTTTTGGATTCATTGTAACCAACTATGGGGTTTGGTCGCATGGTGTGGATATCGTAAATGAAAGTTGTTTCCAAGCCTATATCCATTAAGCAACCAAATGATGACAAACTCTATTCCTACTCTACTTGCATTGGACCACAAGTACATCAATTAAGGGAATCCATCTCTCGCCCTAGAAGTAGTAAGTCTCATTCCTCAAAATTCTTTCCCTCAAACATATGGGTTCCATGTTGATTTGTTTATGCAACTTTTGGGTACCCATATAATTTCAAAATTAAATATAGTACGATAAGAAGATGTGTGTTTCTTAGGTGTTTATAATCCTTGTTCCCTTCATGGGCTTTCTGCAGTATCTAGAAAACCAAACCCATTTTTCAAATTATACATCTAAGGTAGCAAATTAGTTCGAATAGTATACATTATTCCTAGTACCCTTATATCTACACTCAATCTCTGATTGCTATGCATTTTGCTCTCAAATCTATCATTTCATGAAAAGAATTAGTGTTACTTGGTTATTGCAAATTAATAAAATCTAGATTGTGGGTTGAATCTATATTTATTGCATAAATTTCCTTAATATTAACATCCATGAATGGAATACTGTATTTTTATGACATTTACAACCAATGGAGAAAAAGACAAAGTGAAACCCTGATTCCTTTATGTATTTGAAGGAAAACAAAGAAACTTTCCATAATATTGATGACGAACAATCTTTTGGGCCTCACTGAGCATGCAGTTGTCGTTGCACATCCAAAGTGGTTGGTTGCATAAAAAATGACACAAATAAGATATAGATTCAATGCCCTTTCAATTTCCATGAAAACCATGTCGTCAATTTTCTTATAAGAAACATTTTTGGAATAGAGTAGAAAATTTCAAAAATGGATTTATAAAAAATTATGCTCGAAGCAAATAATTTTCCAACATGTGAAACAAAAGCGCGACATTTGGCATATATTAAAGTTTTATTTGATCTATGAAATTAATAACATAAATCAAAAGTCCTAATGAAAGATGGACTACAAATTTGACTTGGTCAATGATAAGTTGGTTCTTTTTTTTTCCTCCCATGCTTTGATCCCTATAATGTTCTTATAGTTTTTCAATTTTGCAAAACAACCTTTGCACACACACACACACACATTTGTAATAAGTTTTCCTTTTTTATTTATAACCAAAAGCAACAATTATAGACTGAACCCATAATAATTACATATTGGACACATAGGCCTCTTTTCTAACAAAACAAGAGTTGTCTGGCCCTTCATAAAAAACTAACTATGATAGACTCTCTAAACCAAACACCCTTGTTCACTGCATACCTCCTCTATATTGGGACCAAAACTACTATCGACCACTGAAACTAAACCAAAATAACTTAGTATGTATTCCAGATCTTGGGAAAAAATGGCCATATCAACATAATATTGCAAAATATCCACAACACAGACCAATATAACAGAATGTACGAGAGATCAAGGATGCGTCTCTGGCACATGCTGTCAGAAACTAATGACTAGTTCACCACTGGTGGCAGAGCTGAGGAAGCGTATTTCCTGAGACCCTTCAAAAGAATGTCAACCTTGAGATTTAGCTGCTGAGAATCAGAGGCCATGGATTCTTGCCATTGAGCAAGCTGTCCCTATGCATCACCCTCTTCCTTCCTTTCCTTGATTTCTTCCACCACTTGATGTCTCCCTAAATAGAATTTTCCTTTTTGGGAACATGTTTAATGCAATAAATACCATGATTCCCTAATCTCGGTTCGTAATCCGAATCAAATATATCCCACATAGGCGCCCAGATTTTCCTATGGCTTCTATTTATTTTTTAGCGAATACCAGCCCTTCGACACGAAATTTCCCTACTCATGAAAGGTAATGGAGTTAAATCCCACACGCCCGATCCTTGAGCTTACCTCTCGTCTGCCTATCCCTCCACATACCTAGTTAGTGATCTAGGCTTGCTGGGTGTCCTTCGCCTCCTATGTCATTACTACTTCGCATGTCCTGGAGCATGATATTCAAACAACTGTCACTAGCCATTGTATCTGTCAGCTCGCCCCAGTCTTGCGCTTTAACTGTCCTGCGAGTTTATGTCTCGAGGTTTGCCAACCTGTCAGCCACCTTATTCCCCTATATTTTGATGTGGTTAAGTGGCAAACAATCCCTGAGTCTAAGACCTCCTTCAGATTCTCCAACCTTCTCTCTAATTTCCATGACTAAGCCACCTTGGCACTTTGGGTTCTGTGTTGCAGTTTTGTGGCCATTTGAATCACCACTTGGGAGTCTCCTTCGATAATTATGGGAGTCCATCGATTCTCCGTTACCATTTCCATTCCCTACAAGAGCCCTTCTATCTCAACCATGTTTTTGGTTTCCCATCCGATGAACCCATGCCTAAAACCCAACATGATTCCTCTGTGATCACGGATGATGCACCCGCAACCTGTTGGTCTTGGTTTCCCATTCAAAATGTCGTCAAATTTGATTTTGTGAAATGGTAGGAGGCTTCCTTCTCTCTACACTTGTAATCTTTAGAGATGTGTTATGTCTAGAAGCATCCGACTGCGACGATCCATAAATTCCCCAGGCCCTCAGAATGATAGCTTCTGCGCCTGTTGCCTCCTAGTATGAATTATCCCACAATTCCAACCTTATGGTTTCTTGCATTCTATTTGTGATGATATCCCAAATTTTGTTTGCGGTCATGACTTTCCCTTGGAAGGTCATGAAGTTTCACTCCTGCCATATCTCCCAGAGCACAAAATGAGGGAATACCTCCCATAACTTGTTCAAGATGGGATTCTAAAATGGCTCAATAGTCTATTCTATTATAGTTTGGTCTGGATTTTGCCTAACCTGGTCCCTTCTTTTGAATGTTGACGCTCCTTGATCCCACATGGTGGACGCAAATGGGAAAGCGTCTAGGATATGGCTAATTATTTCTTCTTCCAGCTCGCACAAGCAACACCGCTAAGGTTTGACCATCCCTCTTTTTTGAGATTTTCTCCTATTAAAACTCGTTTTCTTATTACTATCCATCTGAAGACTGTAATTCTGGGCCACAATTTCTTCTTCCATAGTTTTTTCCATGTTTGGTCCATTGGTTGGATGTCGGCCCCTATCAGAATGTTGAAATCTTCCTTCATTGAGAAAGACCCTTTTTGGACATATCCACACTAGAGCTTGTCTTCCCCTGGGTGCATTCTAATTCTTTGATTATTGAGAGCTTCTTCCAATATGTCCACCTCATCCCCTGACCCCAAACATTCCCACCATTCCCTATCATTCCAAACAAGAAGTCCATGTCGTCCACTTGGTTTCTCCATATGTCTCTAACCTTCATAATTCCTTGGTTGGTGCTTTCTTCCAGGATATGTGGAAATTCCATTTCGCTCTCTAGAGGAAGTAATTGTTTCCATGAGTCCTCCCATACTTGTGTTGTTTGACCATTCCTTACTTCCCAGAAGCTATGGTATTGGACCAAAATCCTTCCCAGCCATGTTGTTCGCCATATGTGTGATCCAGGAGTGTTTATTAAGAATCATATGAGGTTTCCTTTGTCCCATCCCTCTGCATACTTACTGTGCCATATCTTTTCCCAAGGTTCTTGAATGTGGGTGACCCATCTCCACCACAACTTGGCCCACATACTACATTCACTTGTTTAGGATCCTTGAGTCCTAAACCCCCTTGATGTTTAGGGGTGCAGACTGTATCCCATTTCACTAGAGCTAACTTCTGCCTTTCATTAGTTCCATTCCATAAAAATTCCCGTTGTAGGTTCCTTATCTCTTTCAATATTTCCTTTGGGGCTACCAAGGTTGAAAAGAGATAAGTCGACATTTTCTGCAAGACTGATTTTACCAGGACCAGTCTGCTGGCCAAATTAAGGGGCCTCAGGGTCCAGCTGGTCAATTGCTTTTTCAAACTATCTAACCGGTCCTCCCAAGATCCCTTTTTGACAATTGAGTTCACCAAAGGAGTTCCTAGGTATTTGGATGGAAGGGAGCTTTCATCAAAGCCAAAGATCTAACAAATATTCCTTCGAGAGATCCAAGGTGTATTAAAGAAGAACACTTGGAATTTTTGGTCATTGGTTTCCAAGCCCGAGGCTTTTCCAAATATAGAAAGACATTTTTTAAGTTTCCAGGCTTCTTGGACAGAGGGGTAACCCATCAGCATTGTGTCATACTCAAACTATTGATGGGTTTGTTTGTCTACCATCGAGTGAATTCTTAGCCCTCTGAGATCGTTATTGTCCCTCAAAACCGAAATTAACCTTCCCAACCCTTCCGCCATGAGAGGGAAGAGAAAAGGGGATAAGGGGTATCCTTGTCTATCCCCCTTCGATGTCTTAATCAGACCTGAAGGAACCCCATTCAAAAGTATTGAGAAAAAGTCTGCAGATACTAAGTTCATAACCCAATTGACCCACTCAGCCTTGAACCCAAAAGTAGATATCATACTTCTAATAAAATTCCAATTGAACTTGTTGTAAGCTTTGGCTATATCTAGTTTCACAATCATTCTGGGGATTTTATTAGTCTTTATAGAATGAAGCACCTCATGGACCAAGATAATTCCATCTGTTATGTGGTGCCACTCAACAAACCCTGATTTCTCAGGGGATATTAGGGAGGGAAGGAGGGGTTTGAATCTATTTGCGATCACCTTAGTTATGATTTTGTAGATTACATTGCAAAGGCTTATGGGCCGAAATTTTTCTGGAGAATAAGCTCCTTCACACTTGGGAATGAGAGTAAGTAAGGTAGCATTGAACGCTGGTAGAATCCTCCCTGAGACTCTATAATCCTTGAATATCTGCAAAACTTATAGCTTGATAAGATCCTAGAAATGATGAAAGAAGTTCACAGTGAAACCATCTAGGCCCGGGGCTTTACCTTCTGTCATCTGGAAAACTGCTTCCTCAACCTCAACGAGGAAAATAGGTTTCATCAGGAGCTCATTTTGATCGTGGGAGACAAGAGAAGTGACAAACCTTGTTATTTGATCTATATCTTCCCTTTGGTCCTATCTTGGACCAGAAATTATGTCCTGGAAATGCTGGTTCAAAGATGTTTCTATTTCCTCCCAGGTTTCTACCCTTTCTCCCCTAGAGTTCTTTATTGAGAAGATTTTATTTTGCATTCTATTTTGAATGACCAAATGTTGAAAGAACCTTGTATTTATCTCCCCCTTTTTTAACCATCGATTCCTTTACTTTTGGCGCCACAAAATCTCCTCTTGCGTTTTCCTTTCCTCAATTTTAGAACAGAGGCAGAGTTCTTCCATCTTTAAGTTGGTGGTGTACCCATTATTCATCCCCATGGCTTGGACCTCATGTAGGAGAGATTCTAGAAGTTTTTATCATAAAACATATTGCCAAACTCCTCCTTGTTCCATTTTTTAACCCTTTCCTCCATAAATTTTAACTTCTATTGAAATATGTACATAATCTGTCCAAGACCTTCACTCAGATCGTTCCACCAACCTTTGATATTTTTCGTGAAACATGGATGTCCTAGCAAAAAATACTCGAACCTGAAGGATTTTTTGAATTGAGACCCTAACCCACTCCACATTAATTCTATTGGCCAATGATACAATCCAGCTACTGGAAGAGTAGATGAGTGAAGTTCACTTCCTAAGTCCAATATGGACTCAGAAACCAAGAATCTATCCAGGTGGGAAGCAATGTGTCTTTTCCTCATCCTTTTATTGTTCCAAGTAAACCATCCTTTGCTCGGATGATGTCTACAAGTCTTAATTCTTCAATGGTGTATTTGAATGCCTCATATTCTTCCTCCAACCTACGCTGGCCTCCTTTCTTCTCCTCCAAATAGGTTATGAGATTGAAATCACCCGCTAAGACCTAGTGTTTGCTTCCCAGGGATAATTTTAGGGGCTAATTTTAGCCCAGTGGGCTATTTTTCCATGTTTTTCTCCCAAAAAACATTCACCATTTTGCTTTTTTTGAAGCCCTGTTTTGCCCAATTTTAATGGGGTAAATTTTTTCACCCTAAAAATTGCCAAATTATTATATAAACGATATAAAATCCTTGGACATTAAAATATTTTTTGAAAAAATCGTGAATCATTTTATAGTTGGCGTTTTAAGAATTGGTAATATTCGCCAACATTTATACACTTTTAAATAAGTATGGTTCCTTAAAATCATCCCTGCTTCCCATCCTTTTGTGGATTTTTCAGAGTGACTTGATGAACTCCTTTTCTCCAGCAGTATGAGGTTCGTATACATTTGTCACCATTCCTTCTATGATGAACCATATTACCTTAAATTTTGCTGATATGAAGCACTGATTCCATTGGAATCCTCCTAAGCTCACCCTAGTGGGGTCCCATAAGATTCCCAGGCCTCATGCATAACCTCTTGCATCGATACCTATCCCTTCACTTCCCTTCCAAATTTTCCTGCCCATTTCCTGGATCTGGGTTTCCAGACACTTAGTTTCTTGCATAAAAACTATGGCTGGATTTGTTCTCTTGATCTTATTACTCAGGATCTTTTCTTTTCATGAGCTATTTAAGCCACAAATATTCCATGATATGATATTCATTGGAAAACTTACAAACCTAGAGCTACCTTAATGGTAGGGTACTATCCTGACTCTGCTAGACGTTGGCCTGCTTCTTCTACTCTCAGTTTGTTCAATTTCCTTCCTGAAATCTTGTTTGGTTCTTCAAACTTTCGTCTGGTCTCCTTGTGAGAGCCTATGCTAATCCCTAGCTGGTTTGAGGATTTTTCTTTAAGTATGGCTTCTTTTAATAGGATCACTTGCTCCTGTGGGACATATCCTTTTCCTACATCTGCACATGCTTGCTTGATTCCTTCCAGTTCTAGATCTCCTATATCCATGTCCTCTGCTTTGTCCCTTGTGTCTCAATTCCCCACCTCCTATTGTATTTCCTCTATAGCCTCATCCCCCAACTGGGATACTATCTCCATTGAATCCGGTTGGGATGAATCCCACTTTTTTTCCTTTGGATTGCTTGTCTAGGTTTTCCTCCACAAGGTCATCCAAAACTTCATATTTATTAGTTATTGATCTCTTCTTTTTGACTTCTTAGTTGCACTGCCTACACCCCCTCTCTTCTGCGAGGATACCCAGGTAAACCCTTGGTCATTATTTTCCTCTTCCTTCCACGGTGTTGTCTATGGACTGCTCATGGGGAAATCCTTGAATAGGTGACCATATTCATGGCACCTTCGGCAACAAAATGGGATATGTTCATAATCCAGGGTTTGCAGCCAGTCCTCATCTTCCATTGACTTTCTAATCGCTTCTGGTAGGTATTTGGTCAAATGCATGTAGACACAGATCCTCGCGTACGCCGTGTATCTTTGGATCCTGGTCTATTTTGAAATTTTGTTGAATTTCCCAAGAGAGTTCCTCAAATATTTGAAGATTTCCAAATCCCAGTATGCCCCTGATAATGAGTATAGACGAATCCATACTCAATGCTACTTTCATGTCTTCCTTCTCCAGGATGAACTTTTCCTTCCAGGGTATTAGGAATAGGCCTGTTGAGTAAAAGAAGTAAGCCCCCCATCCATAACTATGTTCCTATCCTCCAAATTAATAAAGGAGATGGTGAAAAAACCCTTTGATCCCAACTGTAGATCATAGTGAACCTTGGGTGTCCAAGAAGAGTTGATCCACTAGACTAGGGATTTTTTTGAAGGCTGCATTCCCATAAACTTTCCAATCAGCGCGTGATATTTCATATACTGGATGCGTTCCCTTATATTGGAGGATCTAACCTGCATGGTCAGAATCATGACCTCTTTAGGAATACACTTCCATGGCTTCTACTCCATCTATCTTCCTGTTCAAGACTAGACTAGGGATGATCTAGAGATACCAGGATATCCGCAATCTACAAAGATGCCGAGGCAAGAACCAGTGAGGCTTTCTCGTCTCCCCCTTTTCCCTCTTCCATACTTCTGTCAGTATTCCCACCTTCACAAATCCACAACAATTCCTTTTTCCTTCTTCAGAGCAGAACTACCCAGTGATCTGACCCAATAACCTATCTCATTCTCGTTCCCCACGCAAGTTATCCTCTATGGGTGGTTCACAACCTTTGCACATGTTACCCATTATTAATCAAGTGAATTTGAAAATGCAAGGAAATATATGTATATACAAAACATTTTTCTATTCTTGAAATCCAAGTTATAATTGGACCTTTGCTATGAAAATAAAAAAACTATAACTGAGATAGAATACAAAATTAATTAGTTCCAAAGAACAAATTTGCAGAAAAATGGAACGAGTAAGCTTACCCTTCTTGGTAGGTGAAAGGTGAGAGTGCAATGAGGTTATGTTCTAACAAAGCAAACATGTTGGTCCTGGTCCATTTTCATTTTCATTTGGGTATTTGGGAGTACTGATTGTTGTAGTGGATCCATTCACATTTGTTTAAATTGCAGTTGTTATATTATCTATTATTGCCAAGTAGTTTTATATATGCACTCAATCTTTCATTGAACTCCTTTCAGTTCTTCAATTTTTGGGTGTCATGGAAATAATCAATGCTATCTAGTTATTCCAAATTAATAAAATTTGGTTTGGGGGTTTCTCTATGTATTGTGGAAACATATCTAATATGAGCATTCATGAATGGAATATGGTATATCTCTGAATTTTTTAGCTAATGGAAAAAAAATGCAAATTTCAATCTCTTTTGTATTTGAAGGCAAACAAAGTAAATCACTATTGTATTGCATGATGAATATCTATTTGAATTAAAAAAAAGAGCAACGCATCCTTTGGGCTACAATTCTAGTTTTAGGTCAATTACTTAACAATGGTTTCAATGAACGACCACTTAATTATCCATGGAACATCAATATAAAATATTTTTCACTTCACTATAGATCTACTATGCTTAAAAATAAAATATTTGAATATGTAGTTTTGTACTTACCAAAAACGATGGTGTGATTTTAAAGCTATTATAAAAAACCACTATTGTGATTAGACAAAAAAATGGATTTGTCTATCCCTTCGATTGTTTTTCTCTAAATAAACAACTTTGATTGCCGATGAAACCCCCTCCAGGAAAGATTTGTCTAGTCATCTCTATCCCTCCCTACTCGCCCACTTTCGTCAGGAGTTGATAACTCCGGTTGCTGATGACACCCTCTCTGGAAACCCAACCCCCAACTCCATCTAACAGTCTTGTCCCACCCAACTCATGGGCTCCTATGCTCCTCCGTCACCTCAACAATTAATTCTTCAATTAATTATTTAGAGCAGCGAATGATAGATGATTGCATGGTTGGTGAAGCTCACTCCAAGTCTATTTGAATTCACCCCCCATCCAAATCTATCGATCCTTGCCCACCAAATCCTTCATCTAGCTGATCCTCCTCCAACCATACAACATCACACTGCTCTATTCCCCCGCACTATTGAAGCGTTCATCTTCTCTATTCCCCTAGACTACATTCATCTGCTACCATTGCGAGCTTCACCTCTCCTTCGATATTGAGTTGTTTCGAGAACCCTTAACTGGAATTCATCTGTAAAATGAGATTAACAACGTAGACATCATTGTGTTTATGAACATAGTTCTATTGCTTACATTTATTTCAAATCAATTCAATGTGTAATAAACCTAATTGGTTATTACAAGTGTTAATTAATATCAATTATTGTTTACTAATAGATTAAATAATTATTGATTATTATAGGGCATGCCTATTTATTAATAGATGTGACTATTACCCTATCATACATATTTAACATGGCTCACTATCTCTGTAAATCATCAATTCAATTATAAAATATATATTTATTAAACCCAGATTCCAACATGTAAGGTTTTATCCTTACAAGTGGTATCATTGCTTCAGGTTCAACTCTCTGCGCACTCTCATATTCTTCCTTGAGAAAATCATTCTTACTTTTTCATTCTACATTTTCAATCACACATCACTCATTCTTCTCCATTTCTCCCACACTCTAGTCTTCAGCTCCCTCCCTTAGCACTTTACGATATAATATTTCATTCACTATCACGCTACATCTCCCACATTGTCAATTCACTGTCACACTGCTCAACTCCACATTTACATATTCTACGCTTCCTGTTGCCCCCGACTATAGTCGTTGCTTTCCATCCATTCCCTTCTCCCTGTAACTTATTTTCTCTTCCACACCATAGCCCCGAGACACGCCCTCACACAACCGCCCCCCCCCGCACCCCTTCACCACCTACACAGTCCCTCTATGCCATCATATTCCTTCCCATCCACGCTCCCTCTTCACTGACTACATTTCCTCTCAAATCACTCCTCTCCTTCCATCATTGTTTCCATCACTGCACTCGTCACTCCTCCTCCCCCACGCTACCAACACAATTCCCCATATTCATACGCCTTCCCTCTGATCCCTTTCACAACTCCAATCTCCTCACTCTGTTCACTCCCATTTACTTCCTCCACCTTCACTCCACCTCATGTTTCTCCCTTCTAGCTCCACAACCACTCGAGTTCCCTCCCTCTCTCATCGTCCACTCTCCTGTGTGCTCCTTACTGCATCCTACTCTCCCTTTGACCTGTGCAACCATTCCCACAGCCATGTTTCCATTTCTCTCGTGTTTCATGTCTCACTATCTCTATAAATCATCAATTCAATTATCAAATCTATATTTATTAAACCCAGATTCCAACATGTAAGGTTTTATCCTTACACAATGACCATACATAACAACTATACCACCAGAAATACTTGCAGGGTTGATGTCAGTTTATATTACAGGGATGGTACCCAGGTGCACTACAAACACATCAAACAAAATAGGCAAAGGTGCCAATAGCTTGGATAGATTATTGGTTTAATTTAATACTATAAAGGAATTGACATTTCCAGGTAAAAATCCAAGATGATTTCGAGTGATATCGCATCCTCTTGGACGTCTTAGTGTTGATCTGTGATAATTTTTATATTTGTTCTAACTTCATGCTGGTACATCCCTCAAAATACACAATTGATCTAAAATTTATGGTCTTGGGTGATCCTAGAATATGTATTCTAAAATTTATATCCTAAAGTGAGCACATGATCTTACATTTCAGCATTGGATGCATGTATATGACTTATAAGTGATAAACATAGCCTTCCATGTTTGTCGTGGGATGGGGAATACTTAGCTAAATACCATTGTGGTAATGTATAAGCTCATGTGGTTTATGCCTTTGATACAATATATTAGTGCACTTTATACTTCTCAACTCATTTTGGCAATGGTGTTTCTAACCAACCGAGGGGTACCACTATAACAAACTAAATTTCCACGTGGCTACTTTATCTTTAACAATAACAACCCTACCTATGCATCTTTATTTATGCACTCTTTCAAGTTAATAACCTAATAATTTTTTATGAGAGATAGATTTTACAGGTGACAAGTGGTGACTTACAACGAATTTTTGTTTGTACATGCAACCACTTCATGTTATACTTGCCTCTAAACAACTTAGAGTTATCTTTGTTAGCATCCTAACACAATATAGTTTCATAATTTTAGAAAAGCATGATCAATGCCCTTAGGGTTTGTGATCAGGAGCTTGAAACAATTCCATAGGATGGTTATCTAGTGGACGGATGGTTATCCAGTGGTTATTCCACAAGTTTAAGTGCAATATACATGTGGCAAGAAAAATCATCAATATATGTTATCACTCCATATAAACTTTCATGTGCAAATCAAGATTCTTTCATGCTACATTTAAATATGAGGTTACCCAACACATGGATCCCAAGCTAAGTATGTCACTATATATCATCTTGGTAATAGAGTATTTACAACATGTAATATGATCTATTGGATACAGTAGATCATGTGATAGGGGTTGTTTTAATGTTGTAGCTCAAGGGTCAATTTATCAAAATTTTTAGGTATATATATGTTGTATCCTTTGAATGGAAATCAATCATACATATCACATATTTATACCCTTGTATTAGCTAGGAAGGGAATACCAATAAACAATCTTAGGTATTCTATTTAACTTTAAAACAATGGAACTACAAACATGGGAACCTAATTGTCTCTTGCAGCCATCATCATGCATAATAGTGAAGATGAAGATCACAAGGAGTGAAATTTACCTCTTTTCCTGGCTACTGAGAGTTTGATCTATCCTTGTGACAAGTGAAGTAAACAACCAAGAAGCACAACTAGTCATCTACCTTCCATGCATGCAAACTTCCATCACATTTCTTAATCACTAGTTTGGAATCCAATTGACAACTCCAGGTAGAGGAAAATTTGATAGCTATGGATTGCTCAATAAATAACTGCTATCCATTCATTGGTTTCAAGAATTCTATGCCATTCAAGTAAAAGCACAACATGTTGATGATTTCTACAATTTCTTCATTTTGTTTAAAGCTTGGAAGTCTCTTGTTTTGATAAATTTTCCATGCAGTATATATGTTATGCAAATGAGAGGGGTAAGGGTTAAAGAATAGTATTTATTGTTTTATCTTTTCAATGTTGCATCTAAGATGTTGTCAGAGGAATTTAATGAGGACACTTTCACATTTTGAACATTGCAAAGTAAAGGTTAAAATCTACAATGCACAACTTGTAAATATACAGTTTGACATTTGGAGATTGAAGAGGTAATGGTTAAAATTTGTTGGATAAAAGTGTATTCTGTTATCACTGTTTTTCACACAGCAAGAGATGGCGGGGAGGTAGGATAGAGCGACCACAACCAAAAAACACATAAGAATTCCAGCCATAGGGTGGCCGAGAAATTTGTTAAAGGAGGTAGTGTGTCTACACTAATGATCAAAGGATGAGCCATATCGATGGTCGAAAAGATTTTCACAAGAACCACAAGTGCGATAAAAAATCGTCTCTCCATCCTCGTGAAATGGAATTAAAGCAGCGACGAGTTTCAACGGCCATGATTAACGGAGGAAAGATCTACAGATGAGATCAATTTTTCCAGATTGAAATGCTCGCCGAAGTTTTGGTCTCCCGATCAGCGAAATGAGTTAAAGAGAGATAACATTTGACGGTGAGGATCTCGCTGAATAGAGATCTACGATGAGCATCTCCTCCACTGATGAGACATGGACGGGGCCAAATCGTCTTGTGGGTTCATGAATATTGATACTTTGGTACATGTGTGTGGTCAGGATCGAAAGGAATCTCAGATATAAGGGTCCAAAATTATGACAATCATCGAATGTCGCAGACAAGGGAATTTAGGGGTGAAATGTATGACTCTGCATACGGTCTGCTTGTTCCGAAAAGACCCTATCAGTGCAAAGTCTCGAGGTAGATGTGCGAAAGGCCAAAAGTGATAGGAAATCATATGCCCCAACACCATCAGAGCATGCCTGCGATGGAAGAGTTGGATCCATGACATATACAATCCTCCTGAACCTAAAGGTCATTGCATCAAGCGTGCCAAAAGTTGGACAATCTCCCAAAAGGTCGATTTGTAGAAGGCAGGTAGGGCTCTTACATGTAGCGAGAAGAAACAACGAAGGGGAACTGTTATGATACCATCATCAATAGGAAAGAAAGGGTAAATAATTTCAAGTCCATGTTCCTTGAGATAGATGGTCTACAATGTGGGATGACGCCAAAGGTATTTTCTGCAGCCAATAATGGAATGCCGCAACATAGAGGCGACATGACTAGATCTCTAGTGGGAAGATGGGATCTGAGGCTCACGTGATCGCTCATGATGTCATCATAATAATAGACGTCAAAGTGTGCAAGGATGCTGATGGGTCATCGCCATGTCCAGTTCTCCACCTCTAAATAAATGTTATGCTTCAGAGCCAGCGAAAAATATAGATTAAGTGAGTGTGGAAGAGAAACTTAGAGTGCTAGTCTGTTGAAATTTTTGAGAGTTCTAGAGGAGATATGTGATGGCTATCTGGTTCAAAAAGATTGTCTATCAAGGTGTGCAAGAATAGATCTGCATTCCTACGCTCCCATGATCATTTCACCAAGGATGCATCAACCATCGAGGAAGAGACGTTCATTGTATTAGAAGATCCTTCTGGCATCAGCAAGGTTGTAACAGGGACGTTCATCGTATTAGATGGACTTGCTAATGCCAGTGAAGGAATCACCGTCTTAATAGAGGGCCATACCCCCACAAGCATTGTACCTGGGTTTTCATGTCTCATGGATGCTCCCCCAAAACCCCCAGACGTGGTCGCTGCTTCCAAATCCTCGGTACGTGATGGCCATTTTTAGCAGCTACCTGTAGGAGAAAATGCTTGTACTAGATGGATGGGGGTCCAAAGTCTTCATCACAACCTTTGTGAATTCCACTTGTCGACTTTTTCTGAGTTGGTGAGGAGGTCAAAGACGTACCTCGCCGTCATGCCTACAGGAGAACCCTCCTCATGGGAGATAAAGAGTACAGGAATGACAAGCCATTTCATAGGCTTGTTACTTCCAGAAGCAATGTAGTCCTTCTTTAAACCCCCTTGTATAAAATTGTTACTAGGAGAGGGGGGAACTGTAAGGAAGGCTGAGCACAAAAGGGACACAAACTTCCTTGCCAGCTTTGAGCCCATGTAGAAAGGTGCCTTTGAGCATGGAATGAACACAAATTTGAAGGAGGAATACAAGTTGCAAACTTGACAAACAGGTAAATAGTTTCGGCCCAGTCAGCAAATGAGCCACCCAAAAACATCCTGAGACGTCGTTTTCAAAGTCGGCGAGCTCAGAACCAGAAGCGTTGTGCTGCCATTTGGACCAAGCATGCATATTTGCTCAATATTGTTTATTTGATGCATGTAAATCATGGAGGAGACGCCACGTTCTAGTTGGTTAGAATTTTGATCACGATTTGTAACCTGCTTCTCGCCCTGTTTCAGGATTAATCTTGAGGACCTGAAGCACTATAAAGAGAACTCTCACAAAGGGAAAAGGGTTGGTTGGTCTTGAATCTATAAAGAATATCGTGCTTATGATATTTTGGAACTAATATACAGAGCTGAATGCCGGTCATATTCATTACAAGAATTCTTATGTGTTTCTAAATCACAGTCTATACATTTCTTTTTCTCATGTGCATGCTATTTCCAATGTTTCTTTACTTTATGTGTTCTTCATGTCGTAGACAAAGTGTATAATGGACAGGAATTCATACTCATATGCTCCTGCCATTGTCTTCTATATCCACCAAATTATTTCTTCCAAAGCTGGCATGGAATTCATCCCTGCGATGCTCCACGTTAGCAAACTGTCATCATTCTACTTAACCCACCAGACCCCAAACATAAAGACTGTGATTGAAGAATTATCTCGCTCTTGTAATCATTTTCCTACACAAACTGCTCTGTTTCCCTGAGAATTTTGACTCCATAGACCAATATATCTTCCTTTTGTTTCCAACCACCAATTATTGATATTCATTTTGTGACATTATGTTTAGCCTTGTGTTGCAGTTGCAACATTTTCCCAAAATTCTAAAATTTTTTAGGACCCTCCTTTACCTTGGAATAAGTTGGTTTTCTTCCTGTTTTCAGTCTGGTGACTTTTGGTCTGTTGGATTTTTTTTGGAATGTTTTACAGCACGTTGAATTGATATTAATCGATCTGTTTCGCTCCTTTAATGCTTGAATGATCCCTTCCATTATCAAGCTCATCGTTGCTTTTTGCATATCTATGAAGTCATTTTACATCGGGAGTTGAGTCATTTGTTCTTCCCGCCGTTGCGGAGGTTTCCTGCTTTGTATTTCACCGTTGCGGGTGGTTGACGATTCTTCACTGTTGCGGGTGGAATTTTGTTTTGAGTCGGGAGGGGATGAGTATCTCCTTGGCCGACATTGCGGATGGGCTATTATCTTGGTCTCCGCCGTTGCGGGCCATTTGGGGGTTCTGAAGTTCTGTTTTCTCGCCAATCTGTGTGTATCAGAGCTTTTTAGCTTCTTTTCCCTCCGCCGTTGCGGACCATTTGGAGGTTCTAAGGTTTCGTTCCCTCGCCGATCCGTATGTATCGGAGCTCTTTACCTTCTGTTCCCTCCGCCGTTGCGGGCGGGTCTGAGTTTCGGTTTTTCGATGTAGAGTCTCCGGGTGGCCGATGTGAGTTACGCCCGTTGCTTGTTATGCATGCCCGCCGTTGCGGAGGAGTTCGGGCTCTTGGCTTCCGATATAGGTCCCCGCCAACGCCCAATCTTTTGTTTACACATTCTATTCGCCATTGCGGGTGAATTGATGCTGGGGGACTGTCCGCCGTTGCGGAGGGTCTGGGGTTCTATCCGTCCGACTCCGGTTTGGTTTCACGGCCGACTTAGAGCTCTCGCACATGTGGCTCGTTTATATATTCGGGGGCAAGGGTTTGGATTTTTTATTGTTGTTTTTCGCCCAAGCTATCGTTATCCTCTCTGTACTGTCGACCCTGTGAATCTTGTGGAGCTCTGTGCTTGTACCCGCGTCCAGGTGTCGGTTGGAAGCTCAACCGTTGTCGCCTCATCAGCTGCGCATCATTTCCAGGTAGGATCTTACCGCCCTACTTCGTGTCTTTCGAAGGTTTTGATTGGATTTTTTGCTGCGGTTGGGGTATTGCTAGGATTATGTCCCCATAGTCCCTTTTTCGCTCGCACTCGAAGTTTTCACCCGCGACTAGGGTTGCCATAGTTGTTTCCCCTTGCATGTTGCGCCTACATTTTGAAAATTGCTGGTTGGGATAGCGGTTTGCGGTTAGAGGGGGGGGAGTCATTTTTCTTTATAGAGCCTGCGTAGTATCTTTTGACCTCGGCTGTTTTGGTTTGCCCCACGCACAGTGGATGAAGGCGCAGTGCAGGCGGCCATTATGCCGCCTGCACCTAGTTTTTCCTTTGTAATGATGAGACCTCAAAGAAGTTTGCAGTCGAGTTTTCCTCCACTGGTGTTTATTTTCCTTTTCGTTTACCTGGTTGTCGAACCCCAATTTTCTCGCTCGCGCCGTTCTGCGTCGTCCATCGGTCTTGTTTCTCTAAAAACCTAGGCGGTTAGAGGGTTGCGCTGCTATAGTATTGCGTTTTGAAGATAGCTTGGTTGGATGAAAGCCTCATATGCAGAAAAGGAATGTTTATGCCCCCAGTATCAAGCTACACCGATGTAATTACCTTTCCGCGAGTAGAATGAACTTTTGCCATTTTTATCCTTAATAACGCCATGTCGTCGAAATATTTGAATTATGGACAGTTACATTTGGCCCTTTGCTTTTTAGCTCCATACATTTGCATTGCAAGTTATTTTAATAGGAGAAGCGGCACTGCGAGATGATGGTTCACTGTATTGCGTAGGATTTAGTTTTTTTTAGTTAGGGCATTGTTGGATTGTGCGTATATGCATTGGTTTCTATGCCTGTTTTCACTTTAAATGGAATTCTGCATCTGATGCGCATATTTTGCTTCAATGTATTGCTATCCTGGGAAAATGGCATGTCACATAATGGTGTAGATTTAATGCTGTCTCAAACATAGTTGATAAGCTTGATATTATGCAACAGTGGTAGGTTGTTCAGAACTGTGTATGCTTCACATAAATCAAGTCATGAAATATTGCACCCTAGTCTCCAGGCATTATAGAGCTGTGCCATGCATGCGTTTGCTGCACAGATTATTATCATACTAGACATAGGATAGTAGCACATTGCACAGTATTGCATGCTAGTTCAATTCTTCAGCCTGAAGGGCTTATGTCTTAATTTCATTACAGTCATAATACACTTGGGAATGAATAAACCGCTGCACAATGTTCGTAAATTCGAATCGCTTAATGTCATAATGTTATACATGGCAGGAAGAACTTACCATGTCCAAAAGGCAGCAAAAGAAGGCCCCTGTGGTCGAAGAAAAATCAGCAATAGAGGTCGTCACACAGACATAACATATATATGAGGACACCCAATGTGTCTCGGGTGTTGATCCTGAGTATCAATGGGATGAGGTATACAGATTGATTTCCCGCAACTGTATATTA